>AWOL01S0012264.1:82642-95329 GCA_000715115.1 Nicotiana otophora | reverse complement strand
CAAAGTGCTATTCAATTAGCGAAGAACCAAGTTTATCATACAAGGACGAAGCACATTGATGTTAGGTATCATTTTATAGGAGAAATCATAGAAGAAGGTGGAGTCACGGTGAAGAAAATTCATACTACGGAGAACCCTGCTGATATGCTGACAAAAGTGGTGACTGCGGTCAAGTTTCAACATTGTTTGGATTTGATCAACATTGTTGAACACTAAAGATTGAAGATGAAGACACAACCATAATTTGTTATTGAGAGAAAATTGAAGATGTGGAATTTTGCTAAGGTGGAGATTTGTTAAAATTGTCAAAAGTCCCACATCGGTGGATGACAATTTTGAATGGAAATTTCACCCTATAAAAGGAGGCCTAATGTTTAGGATTTAAACACACCTCTCATTTGCCTTTTATCTTCTTAAGGCATTTGTATCTTCTCTCTTTAGTATTATTTCACTTGTAATTTTGGAGTGGAATAAAATATTGATTGTGTCCGAGGAAGTAGGCAAAATTGGCCGAACCTCGTAAATTCTGGTGTTCTTTTATCGTTGTCTTATTGTCTTGTTTATTATTTAGCGGTTGTCATAATCTTTGGTATAGTAGTTGTGACTCATTCACACTATATACATTTGGCTTCCGCAACAGATGCAACATTGATTTATGTGATCCTGATTCGCTGGCTCATCTAGAAATTAGCTTTAGTCTGTTGAGGGAAGTGGGGAGGGATTAGAAAAGATCATATAGAAGTGTGCACTACAATTGCAGCGACTGGTAAAGTTGTCATAGAAACTGCAAAAGTCATACCAAGAGGTTATTAGAGGTAATTGGAGCGTCGTCGCTGAGATAAGTACAGTCATTGAAACATATTTTTGACTACGCTGAAAAGTCTTCACAAAGAATTAGCCAGTCACCACAAAAGGCATTTAAAATCGTCGCAGAAAAAAAATATTGTTAAAGAATGTATTTGTTCCTCATCAATTGTGTAAGAGTTTTTCTAAAAACGTTTATAATGTTCTGGTCACTCCATATATTGTCTTAAAATTTTGGGTTAGATGGTCAAATTCTTTCATATTGTATCAGAGCAAACATAACTACCGGCCTGGTGAGTATAGTTGCACAACTACCTTCTCTCNCATTGATTTATGTGATCCTGATTCGCTGGCTCATCTAGAAATTAGCTTTAGTCTGTTGAAAGAAGTGGGGAGGGATTAGAAAAGATCATATAGAAGTGTGCACTACAATTGCAGCGACTGGTAAAGTTGTCATAGAAACTGCAAAAGTCATACCAAGAGGTTATTAGAGGTAATTGGAGCGTCGTCGCTGAGATAAGTACAGTTATTGAAACATATTTTTGACTATGCTGAAAAGTCTTCAAAAACAATTAGCTAGTCACAACAAAAGGCAATTAAAATCATCGCAGAAAAAAAATATTCTTAAAGAATGTATTTGTTCCTCATCAATTGTGTAAGGGTTTTTCTAAAAACGTTTATAATATTCTGGTCACTCCATATATTGTCTTACAATTTTGGGTTAGATGCTCAAATTCTTTCATATTGCATCAGAGCAAACATAACTACCGGCCTGGTGAGCATAGCTGCACAACTACCTTCTCTCGTTATATCAAGGCATTTAATTTGTATTGCTCTTATCACATATTATAAGCATGTTGATCCTAATTTGTCTCCCTCTAGTTCAGTCTCTCTCATGTTGAGCCTCCTCTCACTTTCAAAAAAGAAACCCTCACATAATTGATGACCATGAACAAGTACATTCTCTAATATCTCCCGCACGTGTGAACCTCAAGAACAATAGTTGCATGTGCGAGGGGATGTACTTCTCCCTAATCATAAATTTGTAAGCATTTTCAAAGAATGTATATAATGTCTTGATCCACTACTCTAATTATTGTCTTAAGATTTTGCATTGGATGCTGATATGATCGGAGATAAACAAAATAGCGGATTATAAAAATAACAATAATTAAAGCAAAACTAAAGATAGATTTGACTAAGATAATCAAAAGTAGTATAAATAATGAAATATGGAAGAAATCTAAAACTCTAAGTGAACGTCTCACGGTTTGGCTTGGGGATTTGATTCTTCGATTCTCAAGAATTCAAACATAGTATTATTTGCATGAATCGTCCAAGTGACTCTCCAAACATCTTCTAGTCAATTGTCATGCAGCTCATTAACATGCATCCCTCCGGTGTTCATGGACTTGGAGCGAGTCAATGGTCCACTAGATAATTTGGGGTCAATCTTCAATATTCTTCCTTCTGCCCGGACTATCTAGGATCGTATCAGATGCTCAAATTCTTCGTGTAAAAATTGGAAGGATGTTTGTTTCCCCTTCCCGTCTACTTATCTAAAAAAGTTAATGTTTTGTTTTGCCCATTTTTTCTAACTTCTTTTATTTTTCAGATATTCGAAATTTAGAATTTTCTAGTTAGACGACTAATTCGAATCCTCGTGGAAAAGTCTCATTAATGGGTAAAATGTTCCCTTACAAGAAGAGACTTCTAATTAAGAATGAAGAGATTTTAACTAAAACAAATTGTGTAAACCAAGAAAATTGGAAAGGGAAAAAGGAAAATAAAATGCCAAATACAGATCACGCTGCCTTCTCTTTATGTTTAATACTACTGATTTTCTATCCCTCATCCATAGAAATATCGCAAAGAATATTGCCCTTAGAAAATTCAGATTGTTCCTTTCCCTTACTTTCTGCAACTTTATTCAGATCAAGTATCCAACGTACTCCCTTTCAGAAGATCCCCTTTTTTCCAATTATATAATCCAATTTGCATAACCCAAATATCTAAATGAGATGTTCTTATATACTAATCATATACCTTAGTGCATGACCTGTATGTAGTATCAAATCGAGCATATAATTTGTAATGTTAAGTCCATCTAAGATATTAACTAAGAAAGGAACCTTGGAGCAACGGTTAAGTTCTTTGTGTGACCTATAGGTTACGGGTTCGAACCGTAGAATCAGTCACTGATAGGGTAGGCTGTCTACATCACACTTTCTTGTGGTGCGGTCTTTCTCTAAATACTGCATGAATGCATCTATAAATAAGGTGATGATGCTATGTTGTTCGTTGAAAGAGTTTGTTTAATAAGTAGGTATTCGCATAGCTCTAACTTTATTTTCTTCATATAATCGGTAAAATATCTCAAATGTGACAATTGACATTAAGGCATGCCAAAAAGTGTCAAGTTAGTGTTCTTACATAGGTGTCGATGCAACATTGATTTATGTGATCCTGATTCGCTGGCTCATCTAGAAATTAGCTTTAGTCTGTTGAAAGAAGTGGGGAGGGATTAGAAAAGATCATATAGAAGTGTGCACTACAATTGCAGCGACTGGTAAAGTTGTCATAGAAACTGCAAAAGTCATACCAAGAGGTTATTAGAGGTAATTGGAGCGTCGTCGCTGAGATAAGTACAGTTATTGAAACATATTTTTGACTATGCTGAAAAGTCTTCAAAAACAATTAGCTAGTCACAACAAAAGGCAATTAAAATCATCGCAGAAAAAAAATATTCTTAAAGAATGTATTTGTTCCTCATCAATTGTGTAAGGGTTTTTCTAAAAACGTTTATAATATTCTGGTCACTCCATATATTGTCTTACAATTTTGGGTTAGATGCTCAAATTCTTTCATATTGCATCAGAGCAAACATAACTACCGGCCTGGTGAGCATAGCTGCACAACTACCTTCTCTCGTTATATCAAGGCATTTAATTTGTATTGCTCTTATCACATATTATAAGCATGTTGAGCCTAATTTGTCTCCCTCTAGTTCAGTCTCTCTCATGTTGAGCCTCCTCTCGCTTTCAAAAAAAAACCCTCACACAATTGATGACCATGAACAAGTACATTCTCTAACATCTCCCGCACATGTGAACCTCAAGAACAATAGTTGTATGTGCGGAAATGTGCTAGTGGATGTACTTCACCCTAATCATAAATTTGTAAGCATTTTCAAAGAATGTATATAATGTCTTGATCCAGTACTCTAATTATTGTCTTAAGATATTGCATTGGATGTTGATATGATCGGAGATAAACAAAACAGCAAAATATAAAAATAACAATAATTGAAGCAAAACTAAAGATAGATTTGACTAAGATAATCAAAAGTAGTATAAATAATGAAATATGGAAGAAATCTAGAACTCTAAGTGAACGTCTCAAGCAACAATCGAAAACTATCTGATCGCCTCCCAAGTATGATAAATTAGGAACCCTAGATATAAAGAAAGGAGAAGAAGATTACCCTCAAGAACCCAATTCTTGAAAACAGGTAATCCAAAGTCGAACTCGAACCAAGAGGTTCTAAATCTCTCTCAAGAGTTTTCTTATGTCAAAATTTGCTAAGTGGCTAATGAAATAATCCTAGGCTATTATAAATAACCAATGGGTAAAATAGAAAAAATTTCAAAGTTAATTTTTCAAAAAACTCGTCAGGCCAAACTGTAACCTCAACTGTAACCCCAACCGTAACGCACAGTTGAACCATGTTGAATTCCAGAAGCTTATTTTCTTCAGTTCTTCACGGCCCCTCTTAAATCGTAGCCAACGGTTGGTAAAATCGCGTTACACGGTTTGGCTTGGGGTTTTGATTCTTCGATTCTCAAGAATCCAAACATAGTATTATTTGCATGAATCGTCCAAGTGACTCTCCAAACATCTTCTAGTCAATTGTCATGCAGCTCCTTAACATGCATCCCTCCGGTGTTCATGGACTTGGAGCGAGTCAATGGTCCACTAAATAATTTGGGGTCAATCTTCAATATTCTTCCTTCTGCCCGGACTATCTAGGATCGTATCAGATGCTCAAATGCTTCCTGTAAAAATTGGAATCTACTTATCTAAAAAAATTAATATTTTGTTTTGCCCATTTTTTCTAACTTCTTTTATTTTTCAGATATTCGAAACTTAGAATTTTCTAGTTAGACGACTAATTCGAATCCTTGTTGAAAAGTCTCATCAATGGGTAAAATGTTCCCTTACAAGAAGAGACTTCTAATTAAGAATGAAGAGATTTTAACTAAAACAAATTGTGTAAACCAAGAAAATTGGAAAGGGAAAAAGGAAAATAAAATGCCAAATACAGATCACGCTGCCTTCTCTTTATGTTTAATCTACTGATTTTCTATCCCTCATCCATAGAAATATCGCAAAGAATATTGCCCTTAGAAAATTCAGATTGTTCCTTTCCCTTACTTTCTGCAAATTTATTCAGATCAAGTATCCAACGTACTCTCTTTCAGAAGATCCCCTTTTTTCCAATTATATAATCCAATTTGCATAACCCAAATATCTAAATGAGATTCTTATATACTAATCATATACCTTAGTGCATGACCTGTATGTAGTATCAAATCGAGCATATAATTTGTAATGTTAAGTCCATCTAAGATATTAACTAAGAAAGGAACATTGGAGCAACGGTTAAGTTCTTTGTGTGATCTATAGGTCACGGGTTCGAACCGTAGAATCAGTCACTGATAGGGTAGGTTATCTACATCACACTCCAAATACTGCATGAATGCGAAATGCTTTGTGCATTGAACTGTCCGTTATAAGATATTAACTAATTAGTGGAATTACTAGAACATATGATCCATTACTAGTCATATAATTATGAACAAAATTAATCCTAGGATATTAGAAAGCAATCAAAGCATAATATTCCCTAGAAATCAATATCTACAGAACTCCCATATTAGATGCAAAGGGATTAGAATTTAATTACTTTTCTCTGTTTCTTTTGTTTAAAGTACATAAGGGGATTAGAAAGGTCATACTTTTAGGAGCAACTTAGTTAATCAGATCTTAATAATGCTCTAATGATGAATTAATTTATTTTTAATTTGGAGTAAAGGAATATTAACTAACGTTTGAAGCTCAGAAGGAATCTGATTCACCGCAACATATATACGATGTATCCTTTTTGCTCTTTTCTTTTTCTTCATTTCTTTGAGAAAGTAGTATTAGGTAAAATACTGATTTTAATAGTAATTATCACCACCTCCACATGATTATATAAATAATGGAGTTAGGCTTCCCAATCATTAAAAAGTGTGATAAGAATAGTAGGTTTTTAGTTGCTAGCTATACAGTATTACTGTATTTTGGTCAAATTACATTAAACCAAAATTCATTTAACTGACATAATATCCTTTAACGATTTAAGTTATATATGCAGATAGTTTAATAAATTTTTACACTAATTTTCATGTTATATCAAGTTAGAAATCATTTTGTAGCTTATTAATAGAGTTACATGTAAATATATTTTTATACCGTAGATACATACAACTTAAACTTTTTATATTAAAGTTTTCTTCTATTTTTCTATGGTTTAACCAATGCCTATAAATAGGAGTCCTATCTATATTAGTCCTCCAATAAACACAACCAACTTCTCTCCTTTCTTTTGCTAAGCAAAATACCAACTCTTTACAGCCAACTCTCAGATGGCACCCAACAAGAAAGACATTTCAAAGATAGGCCAAGAAGCCTTTGCTCTTCTTGACGAACAACGCTATGGAAGAAAGGGAAGGCCGTCTATTTCTCCTTCTTCTGTTGCGCCTGTTAAAACGACCCATAAAAATTGGTTCTATTACCAAAATCAACCTCAGAAATCTCATATTGTTCAGTTAAAACCAGCCTATGCAGTTGAAGAGAGAGTTATCAATAGTCAGGAAGCTGTGCAGTTACATGGTGGGGTACTTATTTGTGATTATTCCAAGAGAAAAGCAAACGCTATGGCTTATTTCTGAACAAAGACGAATTAAGAATCTAGAGTCTATGAGCTCGGAATTATGAATATGATCTTATTATAAGTATAAACATTACTTTGTCGGATATGTGTATGTAGTAATCCTAGTACAAAGTAATACGCTCAATTGTATTCGCAGAACCCGCTCTAGATCCGTCTCCTCGTTTTTTTCCTTTTAAGTTTGTGAACACACCTTAACTCTAAATATGTATGGTCGATGAAGCTCCTTGTATGTGTATGATGGTGTAGTGAGTAGTGAATCCAGTTCTCTAGGCCATAACTGAGGTCTGAGCATATTGTGATATTATATATTTCACTCTTAATACTAAATTATGCTCCTTTTTACTTATAGTCATGATTTAATTAATCTGCACTCAAGCAATTTTTCCCCTTTTCTTTTTCGTCTTGTGCCCTCTTTTTTCTTTGGTGCACGGGAGTAATCATAGGCGAACCCAGGATTTGAAGATGACAAGCGTGTCAGGCAAATAAAAAAGAAAATATATTTAAATGAGAAAAATAATAAATTGCACAACAAAAGACAAAACAAGATTTACGTGGTTCGAAATTTTTTACCTACTCCACCGTCGCACAAAGAATAGTTCTTTATTAATTGAAGAGAAAGAAGAAACTGGGGGATGATTTACAATTGAGGGAAAAGATGTCTATTTATACGCAAATATCAGAATATGAACACTACTTCTTTTCTCGCATGTGCCAATATCAACTCACACATTTCCTTTTTTCCTTACACTGTGGATTTTGATGTTGTTGACTTTTGGTGCAACATACATGTCCTTCTTTGCCTGTTTTATCTTTCTTTCACTATTCATTTTACAGCTGAGTTTGTTCCTTTCAGTCTCCCCCTCAAACCCATATACATCAAGAAAGAAAATTTAAAAAAAAATTGCTATTCTTTATTGTCGCCTTCACATTATCAATCTTGAAGGCTAACTAAGGCGGCGCACAACCTCAGTTTGTCAACACCGACAACTTTGATCAACATGTCTGACGAGTTTATCGATCCTGGTATCTTCTGTAGGGAAAGAGTTCTTTCACTTATCAACTCTCGGATATGGTGATACTCCAGCTGGATGTGCTTCGATCTTGCATGAAATACTGAATTTTTTGCAAGATGAATTGCACTCTGGCTATCACTGAAAAGCTCACAATTGTCCTGCTCTTTACATAGCTCTTTAAGAAAGTTCTTGAGCTAGATCATCTCTTTTCCAGCTTTTGAGATTGCCATGTACTTTACTTATGTGGTAGATAGAGCAATACTTTTCTGAAGTCTGGACATCCAGCTAACAGCAATACCACCCAAGGTGAACATGTAGTTTGTCGTACTTTTTCGACTATCCAGATCGCCGCCTAAATTTACATCAGCAAAACCTTATAAGATAATATTGCTCTTTTTAAAAAAAAGTTTCATACCTGAGGTGCCTTTGAGATATCGCAATATCCATTTTACACCTTCCCAATGCTTCTTTCCTGGATCTGACATGTATCTACTGACAACTCTAACTACATGGGCTATGTCATGTCTAGTACAAACCATAGCATACATCAAACTTCCTACTGCTGAGGCATAAGAAACCATAGCATACATCAAACTTCTTTCTTCATCCGTCTTTCGTGATTGGTCCTTTGACAGATTAAGATGGCTTCCGAGAGGAGTGTTTCTGGCCCTTGTATCATGAAGACTGAACCTGATTAGTACCTTCTGAATGTACTTTTCTTGAGACAACTTTAAGGTTTCTTCCGACATGTTTCTGCAAATCATCATCCTAAGCATTTGCTTAACTCGTCCTAAGTGTTTCATTTCAAGATCCTCCGCTAGTTGTTGCTTAACCATGTTGATCTCTTTTATGCTAGATCCTGCAATTAGCGTATCATCAACGTGAAACACTAAAATGATATAGGATTCATCAAGATTTTTGATATAATGGCAATGGTCCATCTCACATTGCGTGAAACCATTGTTATGCATGTATCCATCAAATTTCTTGTACCATTATCGGGGAGCTTGTTTCAAATCATACAAACTCTTCTTCAACTTACACACAAGGTTTTCTTTACCAAAGACTTGAAAACCTTCAGGTCGCTTCATGTAGTTGTCTTTTTCAAGGTCACCATGCAAGAAAGCAGTTTTAATCGTGCTAAAAGCTTTTTACTACTAATCGTGCTTTGTATCTCTTCTTACTATCATGTTCTTTCTTGACCCTGTACAACCACTTATTTTGCAATGCCTTCTTTTCTTTTGGTAACTCTGTAAGTATCCATGTTTTATTCTTTTGAAGAGAATTCATCTTTTCTTTCATGGCTAGCTTCCACTTATCAGAGTTTATCACCTGCATTGTTTCAACAAAATATTTTAGTTCTCCAGCATCAGTCAGAAGTAAATAGTGGAGAGAGAGAGAGAGAGAGAGAGAGAGTTAACCTATCTGGAGCATTTGTAACTCTTTTAGATCTCCTTAATGTAGGTTCAGAAGTAACTGATCCCGAATTTGATTCAAGTCCTGACATATTTGGTTCTGCATCTGATTTTATCTCTGGTTCTGGTTCTGATCCAGATTCGGCTTCTGGTTCTTCATCTTCAATTTCAGAATCAGTTGTAATCCCTCTAGCCACTTCATTTTATGAGATTTCTTCTAACTCAACTGTTTCAAATGTTTGTTTGCTGGTGTTGGTTGGTTTTACTTCAAGCTTGTCCCACATTTTTCAACAATATAAGTATGCAATAATTCTTTACATACGGTAGAGTGAAAGAATGCTCCTGAATCCAGAATCCAAGATTCGACTGGACTATTTGCACAACAAATTAGTGCATCCCCGGCTTGTTCAGCAATTGCATTTGCTGAATTATCATCCTTGTATTGGTCGTTCTTCTTCTTCTTTGGATCTCCACATTGACCACTTTAGTGACCTTTTTTATCGAAATTTCAACAAGCAATGTCTTTGCAATTTTTGGATTGCCCTCTTCTCCTTGACTTTGATCTACCAGGACCATGACTTTGTCCTCTTTGGATGCTTCTCCCCCTGCTTTCGGTATTAAAAGAAGATCCTAGGGAATCACATGATTCTTTCCAGCAAATATCTTCGCTTAGAACCAAGTCTCTAATATCATCCAATTTAAGTTTGGTACTTCCCGATGAATTGCTAACTGCAGTTACTATTGCAGACCAACTCTCCGGTAGAGATGATTGTAGAATCAACGCCCTGACTTCGTCATCGAATGTTATATTGATAGAACTCAACTGAGTTAATATTACATTAAACTCATTGATATGTTCCGTAACAGATCCACCTTCTGGTATCTTTAAGTTGAACAATCAATGCATCAAATAGACTTTATTTGAAGCAGATGGCTTCTCGTACATATCTGATAACGCCTTCATCAGTCCTGCAGTGGTCTTCTCGTTAATGATGTTAAACTCCACATTTCGTGTTAGCGTCAAACGAATCACACCAAAATCTTGGAGATCTAATAGATGTCAAATCTGTTTTGGCCATATTCTCTAATTTTACCCCGTCATAGGTAAGTATAATTTTTTCTGGTACAAATAATCCTCTATTTATATTTTTCAGAATCCAAAATCTTTGCCATTGAACTTGTCAATCCTCATTTTTCCTTCTTCCGACGTCATTTTGCAGACAAAAAAAAATTATGTGAATAGTATTTACTATTTGTGAATAGTACTTCATTATTTATGAATAGTACTTTACTATTGTGAATAGTGACCTATAGTCTTGCACTATTCCTGTGAATAGTAAATTGCACCAACACTATATTCTTTTCTACCAAAATTATGTTGTATGTGATATGATACCAATTATTGGGAAGTGTGTCAGGCTAATAGAATTGAAAAATATTTAAAAGAGAAAAATAATAGATTGCACAAGAGAAGACAAAACAAGATTTACGTGGTTCGATAATTTTTGTTTATTCCACGGCCACACAAAGAATAGCTCTTTATTAATTGAAGAGAAAGAAGAAGTTGAGGGATGATTTATAATTGAGGAAAGGGATGCCTATTTATAGGCAAATATCAAAATATGAACGTTGCTTCTTTTCTTGCATGCGCCGATATCAACTCACATATTTTCTTCTTTCCTCACACTGTGGATTTTGCTGTTGTTGACTTTTGGTGCAGCATACATGTCCTTCTTTGCCTTTTTTTCTTTCTTTCACTATTTATTTTACAGTTGGGTTTGTTCCTTTCAAAGAATACATGGGCGAACTGCTTAACCAATGTCCTATCAGACTTTTGATCTTAATGGCTCCAAACAAAATATATTCAGAAATTTTACCGAACTTAACAGGGCCCGGTGACCCTTTTTTCCCAAGCATTGGTCCGCCTCTAATCTATGGGAGTTTAATTTCAAGAAATCATTAATATTCCGAAATCAATTTGGTATGATATAAGTCTTGGTTCTCTTTCATCTGAAGAGTAATTACATAGTATCTAGATATGACATTGAGGTGTGCTAAGTAGGGCTGCTTATCGGGCGGATTGGGCGGTTAATTACTCTTAACGTTTATCGGCTTTTAAATGTATTAATCCGCTAATCACCCGATAAAATATCGGGCGGATTGGTATCGGTTTAACTCTTATCGGGCTGTTTATCGGCCTAATGCAATCTATATTGCGTGCATTAATTGTTTGCTGACCGCCTAGCATACAAATTCAGAATAGAAAATTACACATTGAGTCTAAACATACATGTCTGTTAACGCCTACATAAGAATGATGTAATGTGTCATGTGTTGTAGAGTGAAAAAAGCAGAATATATTATAGGCTACATTACATCCCAAAGCAGACTACATATGAGTCCAGACATACATGTCTGTTAACGCCTACCATTAAATCCCAAAGCAGACTACATTACATGAGTCCAGACATACATATGTCTGTTAACGCCTAGCATATTAATTCAGAATAAGAAATTCCAGTCTATATTCAAAGTGATTCCAGAATACATATTTCAAAATGATTAATCCATAAGTGAGCAGTCTACACAGAAATGTTTGGCCTGCAGCTAACGCCTAACAGTGCTTGAATTTCTGCAGCTTCAAAATTCAAACAACAGCTTTAAATTTCTAACTTAAACTCTCAACCAGGCATTTCACGCTATATCATTAACCATACAAACAGCACCGAGCAAAAGGCAGTTATGTATAGAAATAGGGATGGATTATAAGCAGTAAACAATTTACAGGAAACGCAAATGCGCTCTTTTCCCAAAACATAATTCAAGACAGTACTATCGTCAATATTGTGGGATAAAAGTTGTGGCACAACACTATTGTTCTTCTATTAAACATAGACAACATGCATTAGTTTAAAAAAATAAAAGCAGGGGTGAACGAAGATAGCATCTTAAACAATCTTGTTGTAGGGTGAGAGAATAAGCTAAGCTAATAGCCGGAAGAAGTGGAAGGGTTTTTGATATTTAATATATATATATATATATATGTATATGTATTCTTAACGGGTTAACGGATTATCCGTTAAGAAAATTAAATAATCCGCCCCCAAACTGATAAGCCGTTAATAAAAAAAATTTCAATCTATTCCCTATCCGTTAAACCGTTAACCCGATACTAATAGGCCATTAAGCTTCGGTTCCGGTTCGGTTTTCGGTTTCGGTTCGGTTTTGAACACCCCTAGTTCTTGCTCATGTCTATTGCACTATGACTTTCACAATAGACCACATACTCCTTTTGATGCAATTCTAACTCTTGAAGAAACCACTTGAGCCATACCATCTCCTTGCCAGTTTCTTTAGCGGCAATGTACTCTGCTTCAGTTGTTGAAAGTGCAACACACTTCTGCAATTTAGACTGTCATGATATAGCTCCCCTGAAAATGTAAACAAATATTCAGTA
>AWOL01S0012264.1:25384-72812 GCA_000715115.1 Nicotiana otophora | reverse complement strand
TTTGGAAGTTTGACTGGGGAGTTGACTTTTTGATATCGTAGTCGGAATCTAGTTCTGAAAATTTTCATAGCTCCGTTATATCATTTATGACTTGTGTGCAAAATTTGAGGTCAATCGGACTTGATTTGAAAGGTTTCGACATCGAATGTAGAAGTTGGAAATTTTAAGTTTCATTAAGCTTGAATTGGAGCATGATTCGTGGTTTTAGCGTCGTTTTATGTGATTTAAGGTTTCAAATAAGTTCATATGATGTTTTAGGACTATCTGATATATTTGGTTGAGGTCCCGAGGGCCTTGGGTGAGTTTCGGATGGTTAACGAAGCAAAAGTTGAACTTAAAACAGCTGCTGCAATTTTTCTTTTCTGCTGGAAATTCGGGGCTGAAATCGAAGTCATGGTCGAGTCCAGGATCGAGATCCAAGAACGAGGCCATGATCGAGGGTCATGATCGAAGGCCCATGATCGAGGGTCATGATCGAAGGCCCATGATCGAGGGTCATGATCGAAGGCCCATGATTAAGGGTCATGATCGAAGGCTCATGCTCGAGGGTCATGATCGAAGGCAAGTCTTGAGGGTCACGATCGAAGGCCCAGGCTCGAGGGCCATAATCGAAGCCATGATCGAGACCATGATCGAGGCCATGACCGAGGCAGGACCGAGGGCTGCCTGGGCAGAACTATAAAGGAGGGGACTTCGTCCCATTCTCCATTTTTGACAAATTGGAGCTTGAGCAGAGGCGATTTTTGATAGATTTTTAAAGAAAGACATTAGGGTAAGTGATTCTAACTCGAATTTGGTCAATATACATGAATATATCATTGTTTTTACCATTTAATTAGTGTTTTGAGATTGAAATTTTAAAAAAAATTAGAAATTTCATATAAACGAATTTTTGAGATTTCGGTATCGATTCGGAGTCGGATTTGAGTGAAACTGGTATGGTTGGACTCATAACTGAATGGGCTATCGGATTTCGTAATTTTCATCGGATTCCGAGACGTGGGCCCTACGGACGAATTTTTAATTAATTTCGATTTTTTTTATTGAAAATATAGTATTTTCTTATAAAATTAATTTTATAATTTTTGGTGACTGTATCGAATTATTTTTGGTTAGATTCGAGCCATTCAGAGTTGGATAATCGAGGAAAGGGTCTACTAGTAGATTAAATTGGAGCAAGACGAGTTAAGTCTCTTGTCTAATCTTGTGATGGAAAAATTACCCCATAGGTGATTAAACTAATAATTGTTGCTAATTGTGGGGGCTGCGTACATACGAGGTGATGAGAGTCCGTACGTAGCTACTATTTATGCTAAAGTCCGGGTAGTTTAGGACTCAAAGCATGAATTATGTGTATAAATTGTATCCTGTATTTAATTAAATTATTTGAAATATATTGTGAATTGATATGGAAAGATAGTAAAAGATGAAAATCTTATATACTTAATTTTCTGCTTAATTAATTAATTATTAAAAGAAATTGTTCATCCTATCGAATTAATCTATAATAAATATACTCTCCTTCTGGATGTACAAATGAAAATGTCCTCCTTTCTTGTAGAGCGAGCCGAACGCTTCGACAGTATAGATGCATCTATGGATCGCGCCGCACGTCCCTCGGCAGTGTACACGACACTCTGGATCGGGTCATATGACCTCGGAAGAAATCGTGCCTAATAATAATTACTCGATGCCTTGATATTTTTTTTAATTGTAGTTTGTGAATTTAATTAATAGATTGGAAATTGTTGCATTTGAAGGAATTTAATTATTTCTGCTGGTTAAATAAAATTATTGTTAACTCTGTGAATCATGTTGATTGAGATATTCTAGTTTATTTCAATTATTATTATGGACCCATAGTGAGTGTCAAAGTCGGCCATCTCGTCTCTACCTCTTCCAGATTAGGCTTGATACTTATTGGGTACATGTTATTTACATACCCATGCTACACTTGCTGCACTTTTTGTGGAGGACCTCAGACATGTGCTATCGTTGGACCTTTCGGCGCGCACCCGCGTTATCCGGAGGCTTAGTGGTGAGCTGCTTTCTGAGCCATTCTGCAGCAACTAGTGCCTCTTCCTGAATTTTTATTCTGTCTATTTCATTTCAGAGAGTATTTATGAATTTTGTTTTGTATAATCTACTAGATGCTCATACATTTGTGACACCAGGTTTTGGCACACACACTAGTAGAATGTTTTGATTTAATTATTTTCTTGGTTATTTTATTTACCAGATCTTTTCATATTGTTTTAATTCTTGCAACTAAGAAGAGTTTAATTACTCGGTTAATTTTAAAAGAATTGAATATGGATTTAAATTACTAGTTGGCTTGCCTAACTGTAGTGTTGGGCGCCATCACGACCTATAGGTGAAATTGGGTCGTGACATTACTCTTGCATCTGCTCTAATCCAAATATCTAAATGAGATGTGCTTATACATCAATCATCGAGTTTAAGATTATATATTAATAGTATAAGAAATTATTTACATAATTAGATTACTTAATAGGTAATTACATGTTAATTTATAAATAAGCACCAAATAAACATTAATGTTTAATGTTTATAAATAAACATTAATTAGTATCGCAGATAAAATTTTATTAGTAGTGTAAGAAAATCTCTACATTGTCCATGTACATAATTCAAAATTCTTAGTCACATACTTTGGTACTAATTAGATAAGAGTGGGTTGCTCTAGTGGTAAGTACCCTCCACTTCCAACTAAAAGGTTATGAGTTCGAGTCATCCCAAGAGCAAGGTGGAGAGTTCTTGGAGGGAGGGAGCCGAGGGTCTATCGGAAACAGCCTCTCTACCCCAGGGTAGGGGTAAAGTCTGCGTACACACTACCCTCCCCAGACCCCACTAGTGAGATTATACTGGGTTGTTGTTGTTGTATACTTTGGTACTAACCTGTAGTTAGTGCCGATTAAAAATATAATTTGTGATATTTGTCTAGCAGATATTAGCTAAGTAGTGGAATTATTGGTAAAATTCGTTACCAGTCATGTAATCGTGATGATAACTAATTAATTCTATGATATAGGAAACATAATATTCTCTAGAAAACAATTCATAATATCCACAAAACCCATGATTAGATGCCAAAGGGATTAGTATGATTAATTATTTTTCTCTGTTCTTTTGTTTAATTAAAGTACATAAAAAGGGGATGGGAAAGATCATAAAGTTATGAGGAACTTAGTTAGTTAAGTTAATCAGACGCTTAATGCCTTTAATGAAGAATTAATTTAATTTTTGTTTGGAGTAAAGGAATATTAACTAACATATGAAGCTCAGAAGTAATCTGATTCACCGCTACATACGTTGCATCTTTTGCTCTCTTTTTTATTTTATTTTTTTTTTTTGAGAGAGAAAAAAAATTATGTTAGTAAAATTATGATTTTAATAGTAATTGTTGCCACCTCCACATGATTATTCTTTACTTTAACCACATAATTAATGGAGTTAGGCTTCCTAGTCATCAACAAGTGTGATAAGAATAAAGGAATTACAGGTTTAGGTGCCACTCAATATTACTGTATTTTGGTCAAATTAAACTAAAGCAAGATTCATTGCATATCTGGTCGGATTATACATTGAGAGAGTAAAAATAATCTTTAACTATCAAATTGGATTTAAATTCAATACGCCGACAATGTGAAGATACTTTTTACACTATCAAATAAATTTTAATACATGATAGCGCAGGTTAATTAGTTATCATCTTTACACTATCAATAAATTTTGATGTGTATCATGAGTTCAACTGTAAACACCTCTTTTTTTTTAACTGAAATTACCTACTCCTAAGTAACCTAATGTTGTACATATTTTTTATAGCACTAACGTATAGAACTGTAATAATAGGTTACCTTGTTTTCTAGTTAATAACCAATTTGTATAAGTTCTGAACCTCGAGCTATCTTTCAATCCTATATAAATGAAATTAGTGTATAGCAATTTAAATCAAGAAAATAATTTATAACTACACTCTTTAGAAAAGGTTATTAGGTCTAATTTTATTTTGTTTCTTGCATGTTTAATTTGCTCAAAGTCAAATAGTAGTGGTGTAAGATTATAATATGAAATCTATATAATGCCTCCCAAAACACAAAAGTATAGCCAAATCGATACTAAGCAATATTGAAATATATAATGCATTAAAACATTAAATACACATGAATTGAACACAATTTGTATATCTTTTTTGGACTGCTATATATATACCTTTAACAATAAAGTATATAACAATAAATGCTTCTTTATTGTTCTATAGTGAAATGTTGTTATAAATGACATATATTATAACATAACATAAAAATCGGTTCCGAGAAAAACTTGGCTTTTATAGTGAACGATTGTTATATGAAGAAGCAGTTATAGAGAGGTCTGACTGTATATGTATTTAACAATAAATATTTCTTTATTTAAAAAACAAAAAAAGGAATCGCAGCCATAGGCTTCATTTTAATTAACACGAAGCAATTTAAGCATAAAGATTTGGATTTTGAAGGAGATGAGATTCCACAGCTTTATATATGCCAATTGCACTGTCTTTACCAGCCTTGATTTCTTCTTCTTTGACTATAAAATCACCAAATCCAATATAATTAGTTGTCATCTTGCAAATGCAGCCTCCATTTGACTCTTCAAATTTTACTTCATAAGAAATAGAGTCAAGTTTATCTCCCAATGCATCCCCTTCAATCATAGTGTATTTGCACACCATATTTTCTTTATCTAGTTCATCTATTTGATGTTTCACAAACTCAAAAGGACTACCTGCAAATTAAACCAAACTTAACATTATTATAAAATGTAAAAAAGGTAACCTGATGCACAAAGTATATCACATTCATACAGAATCCCGGGAATTGCACCCTAAGGGGTGTGATACAAAATGTCGTTACATCACACCATTTCGAAAATTTCATTATCACTAATTAAATTTCATTATAATGACTATTATAAAATGTCGTTAGAAGGATTATTATATAACCATTTGATTAGAGATTGTGAGGAGGGGGGTTAGAATTTTCCTTTAGCTTCATTTGCGGGGTGTATTTGATATGTCGGAAGTCATCTTTTAGAAAATATTTTCTATGAGAAAGTCGTCTTGGTGTTTGATTGCTAAAGAAAATTATATTTCATCCAAAAGGGAGAAATTAATTTCTCTATCATATTGATGGAGTGATGGATTTTATTTTCTTTATATCTATCTTAACTTTAAATTCATATTACATGCTACAATTAACATATAAATTTATTCTTTATCTTTAATATTCAAAAGGTTCATAGAAAAACTCTCGTGTTTGCATATATATATATATATATATGTGTGTGTGTGTGTGTGTGTGTGTGTGTGTGTGTGTGTGTGTACACTTTTCACCTCTATCAACCGAACACAGAAAAATATTTTCTAGTAAATAACTTAATAACAAACTTGGAGTTGCATATATTTGACATCCTCAAAAATCTTTTTCCAAAAGTATTAGATAAAGATGAGAAAATCTCGAACTAGGTTCCTATATAGTGAAGTTATATAAGAACAGAATAATTATGTTATAATTAAATTTAATATATATTCACTAACCTTTTGTGAAGTTGACTTGTTCAATACTTCCAGCTCCACCATCTCCTTGTAACAAATCAACACTCTCAACAAATTGAGGCAATAGTTTGGGTATTAGGGACTTTGAATCCACAATTAAAGCCTTGAACAAACGAATTGGTGCTATAGGGGATGTAAGCTCTTGGGTAAAAGTTGCAACACCCATGATCTTGATTAGGCAATTGGTATTAGAACTAAAAGTTTAATTAGTGGCTAAAAAATCTAATGGTTTCTGCTGATTGTATGTAATTATGGTTAATTGCCTATCGCGAATTCGCGTATATATAGCCTAGAAGGGAAAATTTGGTTTAATTTATATTTTTGGAATTTCAAATCCTTAGTTTAACAAAACACATGGGCGGCATTTGATGACTTGATTCAAATTTGGAGACCAGGAATATTTAATTTTTTTATTTTTTCAGTCTTCTTTTGAGGCCTCTTAATTTTTCCAAATCAGAAATTTTGATCAAAGCTAAATAATGTAAAGGTTGCACATTTTGTAGCTATAGTTAGGTGACTTAGGTCTAAGATGTTGTCTTGCCGATAATCTGAACGTAGGTTTTTCTAACCAGAAAATGAAGAAGAGAAATTTTCATAAAGTACTACAGTTTAAAGTCTAATTAATATAAGTAATTATAGTTTACGTAATTATCATTTGTAACTATAGTTTAACTGTTACCGGATTGTATCATTTGTATTCAGATGCGCAACGAATATAACTAAAGCAAAATTGTAACGATCCGACCGATCGTTTTGAGCACTAGCATTTCGTTCAGCTATTTGGAGTCTCGATTAGTTTCGTATGATGTATTATGACTTGTGTGAATCGTCGGTTTTGGTTTTCAGGTTATTCATAATTGATTTGGAATGATGAATTTCATGATTGAAGCTTTAGAGTTAGAAGAGTTGACCAAGTTTGACTTTTTAATATTTGACCTCGGATGAGAGTTTTGATATTTCCGTTAGGTCCGGATGGTGATTTTGAAATCGGGCGTATACCCGGATTTGCATTTGGATATTTGTAGAAGGTTTCGGTGCTAATCGGCAAAAGTTGAAAATTTGAAGGTTTGAAAAGTTTATAAGTTTGACCGAGAGTTGACTTTGCGGATATCAGATTCGGATTGTGATTCCAGGAATTGAAATAGCTTCGTTATGTCATTTGGGACTTGTGTGCAAAATTTGAGTTCATTCCGAGTTGATTCAATAAGGTTCGGTACGAGTTTTGGAATATGAAGGTTCAAAACTTTGTAAGCACGTAATTTTTGACTCGTCACGTTTTTGAGCTATTTTTAAGTGTTTAAAATATTTATATCACTTAACTTTAATTTTTATGGAGTTTTAGTCAATTTTTACTTTAAATTACAATTTAAAAACACAAAAAATATTTTCATCTTTAGTTTAAGTTCAATTAGTATATATATATATATTACTTTAGTAGTTTAGGTTCATTATTTTTCCTTTGGGACAAAAGAGGCCCAATTCGGAATGGCCATAAGATCTGAGCACCTAAAAAGGAGAACCTGAGAGTAAGAAGGAAAAAGCTTCTTGAAAAAGGGAGAGAGCAAAACGCGAGGTTGGGAATTCTCCCTTTTTGCTCGACTGATTCTTCTTCCTCAATACAGCAGATCGGCCACCAAAGCCTTATCTTTTTCACCATTAAAATCAGTCCATAAAACCTCCATTAAACCACCCTTAAGCTCCATCAAACAGTTCCCCTTTCTTCACCCAAACCCAGCTGCGAAAAATCACCTAAAAACAGTCCCCTTCTCGTGAAAAACAGCAGCTCCAAAAATTGAGTTCCTTCCGTCGAGTTTGTCGTCGCTTTCGAGCTCCATTCTGATTCAAGGTTCGCGTTTTCGATTCTGGCCCGGTTGCTGGGTTTTGGTATTGATAGCTGAAGCATCATGACTGTTGTACAAAACTCGCTTCTAGATCCTTTTAATATATTGGAGAAAAGTTCTTCTCTTTGGTTCTATAAAAGGTTCAACCTATGTTTCTTTTAATCTCTATTATCATTTCAATCTTTCTTACTAATTAGTATGTCATCTGTTCGTTGTTATCTTTTGGTGCTTGTAGTATTTAGTTGATGTTTTCTTATAAACCCGTGCATGTGATTGAATATTTATTTCTATTCCTTTTAGGATTGAAAGACCCAAGTACGATTTTGGTTCTGTTCCTTCAATAACATTTTTTTTTCTTACTGGGTTTGTTTCCATATATGTTTCTGTGATTAGTTCCCATGTTTCATTTATTATGTTAACTTATGTTGTTCAAGATTTAATTTGCAATCATGTGAAGTTTGGCTCTCATATATTATTTATATAATCTGCTAGTGAGGTTCATCGAATTAAGAGTTGAATAAGCATAAGTTTATTGATAATGCTTGAACCTTCACATTTCATCTCAAACTCAGAAAGAAATATTCACTCTTGAATACCGTAGTTTGCTTTAGGCACGATTAATGAATCACCGTGGCCATGGGTACGGTTCTCGTGGCATGGTTACGATACGTAAATCCTAATTCGAGTGTGTATTTTACGTGACTCGATCATAACTTCAAATAATAATAAAGATATACATGTTGTGAATCACATGTGCGTTTCAGTAGCGCGGTTCGCAATATGTACAAAGATAACAAGTGCGCGACATCGCAACTTGTTCAAACCCCCATAAATACCAAAAGCGGTTAATATATGATAAAAGCGACTAAAAGGTAAAAATGCACAATAGATTTCAAATATGTATTAAATCAGATAATTAGGCCAATTATTAATAGTTGAGCGACCGTGCTAAAACCACGGAACTCGGGAGTGCCTCACACCTTCTCTTGGGTTAACAGAATTCCTTATCCGGTCTTCTGGTTTCGCAGACTTTAAAACATAGTCAAATTTTCTCGATTTGGGATTCTAAAATAAACCGGTGACTTGGGACACCATAAATTATTTCAAGTGGCGACTCTGAATAAATAAATAATCACATATCGATTAATGTCACTTAAATTAAAAAAACTCCCCTATCCTTATCCCCTTTGGGAAAAAAAAGGTGTGATAAACTTCATTAAGTTTGATTTGAGGTGCGATTAGTCGTTTCGATGTTGTTATGCATGATTTGAGGCCTCGAGTAGGTCCGTGTTAGGTTATGGGACTTATTGGTATATTCGCACAGGGTGCCGAGGGCTCGGACGTGTTTCGGATTGATTTCGGATTATTTTTCTTCACGTTTTCTTTGGTGGTTGCTATTGGTTGTTGCTGCCTCGACTGTCCTTCGCGATCGCGAAGATTGGTATGCGATGGCGTAGAGGAAATCTGGTGCTGAGCATTTTCTTCATCGCGGTCGCGATTAGATGGCAGCGTTCGCGTAGAGTTGGGATGGTCTTCATCACGTTCGCGTAGTGTTTAGGGCTGAGCTGGGCAGAATGCTGGTTCTCTCTTCGTGTTCGTAATGTTGTTACCGCGAACGCGTAGTTATGTCAGTCTTGTGTATCGAGTTTGCGTGTCTGTTGATGCGATCGCATAGTGCATTTTCAGGAGCAGTGCTTTTTCTTCTTCGCGGTCGCGATGATATTTCCGCGATCACGATTCATTGATTCGCCTAGTGATTATGAGTACTCTAATTTCGGGGGTTTCGACCATGTCTACATATTTGGAGTAATGGAGCTTGGATTGAGACGATATTTGAAGCGATTTTCACCATGTGGATTGGGGTAAGTGTTCTCTACTCATTTTTTATTTTACATCATGAATCTATCCTCGTTTTTGGCATTTGGTTGATGATTTCAAAAAAGAAATTAGGGGTTTTTGTCTAAAGTTTCATAGAGTGAATTTTTGAGTTTTGAGCATCGATTTGGAATAGAATTTGAGTGAAACTAGTACGGTTGGACTCGTAATCGAATGGGTTGTCGAATTTTATAAGTTTTGTCGGGTTTCGAGGTGCAGGTCGGGGTTTGACTTTGGGCTTTTGATTAAAAATTCGATCTTTATCATTTGGAATTATTTCCTTAGGCATTATTTGATGTATTTGAGTTACTTTTGGCTAGTTTTAAGCCGTTCCGGGGTCGGTACGCGCGGGATGGTATTTTTAGACTATTGTCTGGCTTGCTCAGTATTGGATTTGACTTGTTTGAGGTAAGAATCCTATCTAAACATAGTTGAGGCACTAGTTGCCTGAATTATTTGTGATAGCTACGTGTAATGGATGCGCATATGTGTGGGGTTTGAACCCATGTGCGAGCACCAGAGTATTTATCCATGTTCGATTAGTGCTTAGGCTATGATACGCCTAGAGTTGACTGTTAAGCTTTAAGCTACAATGTATCTCATATTTTTATCATTGTTGTGAACTATTTGAGCCATGTTTGAGGTTACGAAGAGGCTAAATCCCTGAAGAAAACTTGGTAATTTCTATTTCTGTGATAAATGGCCGATTTGAGCTATGATAGCACACATTGCACATGCCTACACTTTAGCATGTAATTATACCAATCCAGGAGCATGAAATCTGATATTTTATCCATTATATATATGTGTTCTTGTATATTTACTTCTGTGTGATATGATTGGACTGGATGCATGTGATCACGCCGGGCGGATTGTATTGATATGCATATGACCACGAGAGGGCGGATTGTGTTGATGTGTGTACGGCGAGGGCTGACATTGAAAATGTATCTGCGTTCCAGTTGTGGCTATCACTTGTCATTGGTAGCATTAGATTTAGATTCTGTTAATTTACATTTCAAACAGATGTTGTAATTATTTCAATTTAGTTTTGTAAAAATCTAAGTCTTAGTGTTCATGACTTATACTACCAGTCCTTGGAAATTCTTTGAATAAAAATTCAGTTATATTTTCATTATTTCTCTCAGTAAATCTCATTTGAATTACATTGTTGCTAATTGGTTTACCTAGTGGGTTGGGTTAGGTGTCATCATGACTAATTGACTTTGGGTCGTGACAAAAAATACAAAATTATAGAAAAAGAGAATGCTCGTTGAGAATCGAACTTCTAACCAACTAAGTTACAAGAGTTTGTTATTCTCTTATTTCAGTTCAAAACAATTGTTCTCTTGTTTCAATATTTTCAGCCATAAAATTCAAATATAACTAAGAATGGTAATTTTTTAAAAATAAAGCAATGAATAATATATACAGTATATATGTATGCGGTGTCGCATAATTTTTCCACTAAAGAACGAGAAAGGTCCAATGCTGTAGGCAAACAAGAACGAAGATGCAATTTTTGAAAGTTGAAAATTCTTTGACAATCTGTTGCTTTATAATGCCATGGTCCAATAAGGGAATGAACCTACTCATTAATCTGACTTTTGTTATTTTTTATTAATTGTACAACGTTGAAAGAAGAAACCAGAAAAATTGAGATATAAAATAAGAAAGCCATACTTTAAGTTTCTATGTGACCTCCTATTTCAAAGACATTTACAAATCGATAACTTTATAAACAATCTATTTCTAACCTAAAGTTATAAAAACTTCTTTGTATCCTTAGCAAATACTCTCAAATTCTTCCCTTCTACTGTACATATTTCCAATGAGTACCTAATTTCAAGACACTAACAGTATATAAAATATTTGCATATCAGGCCATCTAAAAACTAAAAAATAATTGTAAGTTACTGTCTGAATTAATAGTAACTAGAAAGTAATACAAGTTAAACCTATATAGCAGGTTTTAGAAAGATTATAGGAAATCTTAGTAGCTTAGTTTTGGTTATCTAACAAGACGAAAGTTCAATTTCTCACTTTGTAACCCTCCTCCATTTTCCCTTCCTGCTCCTACCCACCATGTAAGAGAAGAAAAGAAAAGAAAAGAAAAATAGTTAAATTTGCAACTTATGATCAGCTTACAGCGTTTGGAGATATATATTTCCTCCACACAAATAGTTAAATAATATGGTCATGAAGTGACATTTTTGTCTCAATCACCACTGCACAATTGTATCATCAGCCACTGCCATCAACCAATCACTTGATAATTATTGTGCACTCTAGAGTGTTAATGAATGTTTAAAAATCGACCGAAGTGATTTTTAAATTTTTTTTAATAAAACTGTAGATTTTTATATAAATATATAATTGTACCGATAATTAGGGTAGATATTTTATTATATAAAAATAAATCGAAAAAATACCGAACCCTAATAAAGCATTAAATTTTTCCTTTGGCCTTGAAATTATGAAAGTTCTTACAAGTCAACAAGTAACTAAACTCAAAATCCCAATTCTCAAACCTATTATGCTACTTCTACTGACACTAAATTATTTCCAGCATATTCACTAGCAAAACACAAAGTATTCTAGCGATTATGAGTAGCAAATTACAATGTATTGAATATGTTTCCTTCCGTATGATTTAGATTTATTTTTTTTAATATTTAATCTTCTATAGATTTTATTCTTAAATCCCTAACTTGGTTAATATCTTTTCACTCGTCTGATTTATATTTTTTTTTGTCTTTGCTTAGTTTCTTTTACGCTACTGTAGAATAGTTGATGGATCTATACTCTAGCCATCTTTCATGTTTTTATAATTCATCACCCTTTAAACAATAAAAATATCTAGATAGTTTTGCTAAGTCCTATAAAAGTGTATATGTTATTGCATTCTACTTCTACTAGTGACTTTTACATGATATTCAAAAAAAATACCGAAAATTAACTGAACCGTATCGATACCGAAAAGAAACCGACATGATTGGAACGGTTTCGAAAAGTCTAATTTTGGTTAAACATTATTGAATAACCGAAAAATTGGTATGGTATAAATTTTATAAAATAACTAGCCGAACCGAACCATTGACACCTCTAGCAGAGGGTCACCATACCCGGTTAACCTTGTCAAAAATTATAAATTTGTAAATGTGATATATATATATATATATATATTAAAAACGATTATATATTTTATTTGGAACCTTTAAGATCGAAAGTCTGATGGAGTATTGATTGAGCAACTCGCTCATGTGCCCTCACTACCTTCAAATTCTGAGTCCACCTCTATTATCAACTGACATACCACGCCATTATCAGCTGTCACCATTGCTAGCTTTTAGAGCGATTTTCATCACCAAATATATTTTACAACACCATGTAAATTAAGATCTAGATTATTATTTATTTAAATGATATATTTTTAAATTTTAAAATAAAGATAAGCTATGCATATTTAAATACTGAGAAAAAATAAACAGTCTCAATTATTCAGAGTGAATATTTAGATACAATATTTTAATAATCGGACATGTATTTCTATTAAGAGATTTTAGTCTTGAAAAAAACAATCGAGGCTTTAATCATACATAATTTTCCTTGTTCTTTTTTATTAATTATAAAAGAAGCTCGCCACTGTGTTTGTGAGAGCTCCAACTAAACAATTTTGGGCCTCTACCATTGGGCCCACAAAGACAGACCAATCAAAGCCCACATTGAAGTTTAGATTTTAGAAAGATCGGAATTTTCAGAAACAACTATTGTTTAGTGGCTACTAACTTCCTATAGTTACCATATACATAATTGCTTCTTATAACTATTATTCAGTTATTACGGTAGTGTATTCGTTGTATTCGCGTTGCTGTATTCATGAATATAGCAGCAAAAAGCGCCTAAAAATCAGGGCAGTCTAGCTATACGCGCATGTATTCACATGTATTCGCGCCATGTATTCATGAATACAGTAACGGTAATCACCTTAAAAATAGGTCTGTCCAGATGTCTAATAACGAAAATAATATCAATTAGCGTGATACACACCTAATATAACTCAACAAAATTAATTCTAGCATGCCTCATTATCAACCCAATTAATTAGAATGAATTTTCAGTTGTATATAATTGTTGTATTTAACTTTTATATTTAGTATGTTTCAATATTTTTTTTACTGCTGCATTTATTAGATTCAATGTTTGTATTTACTGTATTCGTTATTTTATATTCAGTGTATTCAAATATAGTTGCATTAATAGTATTTTAGTTATTCCTAATACATGTTATTACTGTTGTATTCAGTATATTTTATTGGTTGTATTCATTGTATTTTTATTTGTATTCAGTGTATTTTACTATATTTCACTGTATTTTAAAATTAAATGTATTCATTGTTTATAGTATGCTATATTTTAATATTTGTATTCAGTGTATTTCAATGTTTATATCTTGTATTCATGCATACTGTATGTACAATATGCATGAATACAGGTATATTCAGCTATATTAAAAAATACAGACTTTTAAAATACATAAACACAGGCAAAAGAATGTATTTATACAAAAACTACAATGTGTTTGAGTGAATTTATACAGAATACAATGTATTTGTATCATTGCATGTGACTAAATAGCAAATAAGAGAAGAAAGTTCGTCGGAGATGACGTTTTCCGGCCAAGACTCCTTGTATCACTTTACCACCTCTTCCATTACAATTTACAATGCTTCCGATTAGACCGTTTCTTCCTCTTTTCACTCTTACTTACCGCGCTAAGAATCTCTCTTTCTCTTCAATTTCTCTGTCGCCCAAGGTATCTCCGTTTCCTTTTTTGATTATGGGTTTACTTTCATGTTTCTGATTTCTTTCATGATTTGTGTTCTTTTTCGTGTCTCTATGATTCGACCTATTTTGATCGGAGAGAGAGAGAGAGGGGAGGGGAAATTATGAGAGAGAATTATGTGTTAATTGAAAGAAAGAGAGAGGAAAAACATAAATAGCGTATTTCATGCATCAATGGTATTATACACTATATATACCTATTTTGATACTAGATGTTTGATGTCGGTGGAGCACGACCCAACAATTTGAATTATATATTCTTACCAGCAAATACACAGAATAAATACCATTTTGTAAATTCAATTATGTAGTTTGGAGGAAATATGGAAGAATAAATTTGTTTTGAATAGCTAGCACAAAGGAATTAACTTTGATAAGAACAATGGGAGCAAAAGGAAGGAAAACAACCTTTTAATACCAAATCATATCGCACTTATTGATATTATTATATTTGTGTTCTTTCAACCCAAATGTTACCTGAAGATAAGAAATAATATTCACCATGTTTGTACTAATAATGTGCGCCTCTAAAAATTTTTGGGATATGCCTAACATGTAATTAAGGTTTCATATATAGTGTGATCAAATCTTCCAAAGCCTTCATTAATTTGGGAATTTAAAGAAATAAGAAAAAGAAACATATATCCCAGTAACACCATGGAACTCTAGAACAAAAGAGAAACGACCTAGAGTTGTTGTTCTAGCTTTCTGAGAAAAACTTACGTTGCAACTCCAAGTTTCAGGTTCCTTGCCTACGATTGAGAAACAGGAAAAGAAATTAAAGCTCCATACCATACCATACCATTTAACTTAGTCAAACTGGATCAGTTTTAAGGTTGTCTAATCCCATGAATTCCTTAATTGGTAGGTAAAAAAATGCAGCAATCAATAAGTTCCAGAAAAAGAAAACCACAAGTATTAACCAATGATCTAACTAAATTAACTCAAATAACATGATAAGAAGAGCTAGGTATCAAACAGTTATGGTAGTAAAAATATTTGAAATTAACCTTTTTATTTTGTCATTATTTTAATCTTCCATAAATCACCTATGATGCTACTATTGGTGAACACTCATTTGAGCTCTGTGTAACCATTTTTAGGTCAAAAAAATTAAAAGAAGCCATGAAAGAAATGTCCTCAATGCATTTAAGTTTACCATCTGCACATGAATGATTCAGTGAACATTTTAATATCATCAAACGTAGTTACAGTTTTAATGTTTATATTTAAGCTAATTTCCTTTCAATTTTTCCCTAAATATTCCTCCGTCAGCATATAGGTGGCCAAAAAGAAAGGAAAGTGCTAATACACGTGGCAAAAGGTCAAGAAATTAGATAATACCAAGTACATAGTACAATTAACATAAGTAGCTTTTTGTACAACTCTTCATAAAATAATATTTTAAAATTATTTTAATTTATAATAAATAGTGAATATATCTTTGTTATATGAGATACTAGAACTCTAACTTCGCCCCTAACTATGACAATTAGGAAAAGATTAGTAAATATTTTATCCGTAGGTAATATTATATTAAATCAGTAAATATAAGACATATAAATTATAAACACATTTACCACTTAATCATCTCAATTTAAAAACTTAAATTATTTTATTCGATTAAATTGTGAAACTAAGTTATTGAGCCACAACCACTAAAGTTCCTTTTTTCCACCAATAGTGGAAAGAAAAGTAATAAAAGCTTCTGGCAGTTGACTGTCGACTTAATAGTCAATGCTGATCTACAGAACATGATGGAAATTGAAGAGGTACACGTAAGTAACCTTTGTGGGCCTACATACAAATGGGCCTGGATACAATACTCTTGGGCCACTTATTCCTATTACAATTCCGGCTCCATTTGGTCCTCTCCCCTTGCTGTGGGCCCAATCACCGGCAAAATAAAAAATTGTCCCGTCAGCTAAAATTAATTGCATTCGTTAATAAAAAAATATATGAAATATGTATATTATGTATATACAATACACACACACACAAATAATTTAACTTTTATATATATATATATATATATATATATATATATATATATATCGATTATTATTTTTTAGAGCGGCTAAAAATGTACTCTATCTGCTTCAGTTTAGATGACATATTTGTTTATCGCGTCAATTTGACTATGAAACTAAATTGAATTAATTCAACTTAGTATTTTAAAATTTAAATTTAGATATTCAAAAATTATACGAAAAATATTATAAGTTGTAATTTTTCTCATGCCAATAGGATTAAAAGATACATTTTAAAATGTTAGTCAAGGTTCACACAATTTAACTATCGATAAACGAAATGTGTCTTGTAAATTAAAACGGAGTCAATACATTTCTCTATCAACATCACCACGTGTCCAGCCTCATTTTGCTCAGCACGTCACTTCTGTTGCCGAGTGCTGATTAATATATAAGTGCAATTATAAGGGCAATCTCACTAACGTATTTGATTGATCACAAAAATTTTGGATGTTAAATTTTTAGTTTACAAAATATATTTTGTAAACTATGCGAAATGGTTAATTTTTTTTGTATTTGAACATTACTTTGACTTGGACCAAAATGAAATACTCTTGAAACAATTCATTTTTCCATGTTTCGCTAGTATGTCATGTAATACAATCATTATTAATAATGTTCAAGCCAAAATTTGCAAATATTGAAATGTTTATTTATGATTAAACAGGGTATAAAATGGTATTAATAGAGAATAGTTAATTTGTTTTACTTAATACCAGGAGCCTAGGTGGCAGTTCTTCTTGGTGTGGTAGTTTATTTTTCTTCTAAGATCAACTGCTGGGTTATAACAGAGCTGAGATTTGTAAATATTTATTTGTTGATTAATAAATTTTAACTACCAAAAATATAGAATAGTATCAATTCAAAAATAAATAAATAAATCTCTCTTTGACTCGTGAAAGGGTGGCACGTGTAATACCTTACAATTATTTAATAATCCACCTTTATTCATCTATTGAGGAACACAAATCAAAATCCAAATATAGTCAATATGTCTCTATGGCATTTGTGTTGTGATAGCTGACAAACGCACGCATAGTCAGTCTCTCCCACTATCTAATATCCAATGGCTTTTGGTAGTGTTGAGTTATGGTTTAGATGTAGATGTTTTTTGGTTTCTTATCCGGTGTTTGATATTCGTATTGGAGTCTGATTATATTCAGATTCGCGTCGCGTAGGGCTCCATTCGGTGGAGCGCTCCCTACCAAGAATCTTTTTATACCCACGACTCAAATCTGAAACCTGTGGTTAAGGAAATAACAATCTCATCTGCTGCCCCACATCCCTTGGTGGTAAATGTAGACGTTTTGATCAATAATAGTGTATTTTGTTTGACTCCTTTAAACTTTAGTGGAACGAATTTGAGTATGACTCTTTATTGATGGAATAACAATCTAAACAAATATTATATTTTCAATCTTTTAATTTATATATGAGAAAAGAATATAGCTAGAACTTCGTATAATTTAGAGTAAAATTTGCGAGCTTCTCTAAAAGATTCTTAAGGGTAAGAAAGAATAGAAAACTTGTATTTGGGTAATAGAAATTGATGAAGGTATGGCACTAATAATTGAAACGGCTAACGGAAAAGTGGAGGTGCTATCCATATTGTGAAACGATTAGAGTATCTCTTTTCTCAATTAGAGATCTCTAGTTCAAGTCTTTTGAGAATTTGTATACAAAATGAGCCTACAAGAGTGTCAATCAATTGAGCCACCATGTTTGAGAATAAGGTGGGACTCATGGAGCTAATGGACGGTAAATCACTGATCAAAGAGTATGTTGGGCTAAAATGGTCAAAATATACTCTTTAAATTGTGTGATATTGTTCGTTTTGGGCCAAACTTATACGGTTTTCTCCAAAATGTCTCACATCATTAAGAGATCCTTAAATCTTATATGTAGACTCCTAATCTTTTCAGCTACCAATATAGGACTTTGTTCACATATCCAATAATCTTCTCCTCGAACTAAGTTCCATGTAGCCAACTACCATGATCCACAAGTCAGTTTTGAGATTCACTGTGTGCCACCACATCGTTAGAGTATTTATGGCAACCGAAAGCCCACAACTAGATTTTTCGTGTGTGCATATTCAAGCTCGTAAGATAAAAATCGAGCCCCACGCTGTCACTTTGTCGTTACCATACTTGTCCCGTGAAACCTGGGCTCTGATATCAGTTGTTGGGCTAAAAAGACCCAATGATACTCCTAAAATTGTATGATATTGTCGACATTGGGCCAAGCCCACACTCCTCCCCCCCCCCCCCCAAGGCCTCACACTATTAAGAGATCCATACACCTTATATGTATACTTCCAATATTTTCAGCTACCAATGTGGGATTTTGTTCGCATATCGAACAAGATTTTAGAGAGATTCTCCATCGATCTAGTGGCCGGTGAATCACTGATCAAAGAGTAAGCAGCCGTAAAGTTTAACAATTTGGTGGGTCTGTCACTCAATTGAAAACTATGAAACAAGTCTACTATAGTTTAAAATTGAAATTGACACAATATCGCGAAGTGGCCGCCCTTTCTCAATATCTACGGTATATGAAGCACTTTATCATTTTTAGTAGAATTTCTCGATGCAAATTCAGATTAGGTTGGTAAATTTCTTATACAAGTGTAACGACCCGGCCGGTCGTTTTGAGAATTTAAGTCCCGTTCGGCGGCATAAGACCCTGAGCAGCTTCGTATATGTATATTGACTTACGTGCGTGGTTGAATTCAATTACCGGATGATTCGGAGTGATTTAGGATACTTAGTCCCTAAAACGGAAGCTTAAGTCTTAGGATTTTGACCGTAGTTGGAACTGTATGAAGACGACTCCGAAATGGAGTTCCGTCGATTCCATTAGCTTCGTTGGGTGATTTTGGACTTGGGAGCGTGTCCGGACGGTGAATTTGAGGCCAGCAGCTAATTTATGCTTGAAATGGCGAAAGTCAAATTTTCGGAGATTTTGACCGAAAGTGAACTTTTTGATATCGGGGTCGAAATGCGATTCCGAGAGTTGGAACATCTCCATTATGTCATTTGGGACTTGCCTGCAAAATTTGACGTCATTCCGGGTTGATTTGATAGGTTTTGACGCGAGTTTTAGAAGTTGGAAGAATTAAAAATTCATAAGTTCGATTCGTGGTGCGATTCGTAGTTTCAGCATTGTTTGATGTGATTTGAAACCTCGAGCAAGTCCGTATTAAGTTATGGAACTTGTTGGTATGTTTAGACGGGGTCCCGGGAGTCTCAGGTGTGTTTCGGATGGGCTACGGGCCATTTTCTTCAATTTTTGAACTGTTGAATCTGTCATCTGGTTTTCTCTTTCGCGTTCGCGTCTATTCCTCCGCGTTCGCGAAGAGTAATTTTGGAGGAAGGAATATTTGTTCTTCGCATTCGCATGCCTCCTTTTGTGATCGGGGAAGCCTGCCTTCCCCTTATTCGCGTTCGCATCCTTTCCATCGCGTTCGCGTAGTAGAAAATAGGAGCTGGGCACTAGAGACTTTTTACTCTTCGCGTTCGCGTCTCTCTTCCTGCGTTCGCAAAGGTATGCCACCCCCCTCCTACGCGTTCGCGCATCCCTTCACGTGTTCGCGTAGCCCAGTCATTGGACCATCAAATTCTCCTCTCCGTGTTCGCGAGCCATCTTTCGCGTTCGCAAAGCATATCCGGGCAGCCTTCATTTTTCCTTCTTCGCGAACGCGAGTAGTCTTCCGCGTTCATGATGCTTTAACACCTGGGCAGCATAATATATTTTCCAAATCGAGGGTTAGGCGATTTGTATCATATCTTGACTAGTGGAGCTCGGTTTTGAGCGATTCTTTGTAGGTTTTTCAAGCAAATTGATTGGGTAAGTGTTCTTCACCTAGAATTTATTATATTCCATGATTTTATCTTTATTTTTATCATTTAATTTGTGTTTTTAGTTGAGAAAAATGGGGATTGTTGAAGAAAACATTCAAAATGAAAAATCATAATTTGAGGGACGAATTGATATCAGAATTTGATAATTTTAGTATGGTTGAACTCATATCGGAATGGGTGTTCGAATTTTATGAAATTTGTCGGGTTTCGAGGTGCGGGTCCGAGGGTCGACTTTTGGGTCGATTTTTTCTAATTTTGATAAAGATTGAGCTTTATGATCCGGAATAGTTTCTTATGAGTTTTATTTGTGCTTTGAAGTTATTTTGATTAGATTTGAGCCGTCCGGAGGCCATTTCACCGAGAAGTTCATTCTTGAGTATCGGTATGTCTTCTTTGAGGTAAGTATCTTGCCTAACCTTGAGTGTGGGAATTACCCCTTAGGCATTGAGTCTTATGTAAAAATTGTGTAATTGAAACCATGTACGCGAGGTGACGAATACGTACTTGGTTTTTAAATGTGCAAATTATATTGATTGAAATTCGTAGACGCCCTTATGTATTAAATTAAAAAATTATTGGCACATAGTAAATCCTTTATTTGTCATGCATAAATCCTTGTTTTGTTGAATTTATTTTTATATGATAATTTGGTGTGATTGCCAATTTGATTTTATGTGAATTCCGTGTGTTTGTTGATTTGATATTTTTCTTGGAATTAAATTCATGATGGAATCCTTTTCTGTAAATATTTATTAAATAAGTTTAAATTGAGTAGTTAATATAATTATAAAGAATTTGGATTAATGAAGGCGTTGCCCTATACTGAGTATTTTTCAGCTTTGTTGATTGTTTTGAGGTTTTATATACGTTGTGTAGAGCCGTGGGCTATTTGTTGAGAAATTTATTGATTCCGCTACATATTTGGAATTTGGTTGTGGTCAGTGGCAAATTATGATATGAATTGTTGTATTGTGTTGTGATTTAAACATTCTCCTTGATGTTATTTATGCTTCCTACCTTGCTTGTTAATGATTGATAAGTAGGGATTTTAGCCTATTAATTGCTCTCTTTTACTTGTGTTTTGGACAAATAATGCGTGAAGGTATTCCCGAAAACTAACTTAATATGCTTCCTTGCAAGGATGGTCAAAATGAGCCATAATCAACTCATAAAGGAGTCAAAACTTGAACAAAAATCAAAACTGGGACAAGAGGTGTGGAACGCGGACCGCGACAAATAAGTGCGGCCGCGAAAGTATCAACGCGGACGCGGCCATTATTTTGCGGTCCGCGATATGAAGAATCAGAGAGATGGTTTTTTGGGAACAAATATGAGCGCGGACCGCGACAAATAAGTGCGGCCGCGAAAGTATCAACGCGGACGCGGCCATTATTTTGCGGTCCGCGATATGAAGAATCAGAGAGATGGTTTTTTGGGAACAAATATGAGCGCGGACCGCGACAAATAAGTGCGGCCGCGAAAGTATCAACGCGGACGCGGCCATTATTTTGCGGTCCGCGATATGAAGAATCAGAGAGATGGTTTTTTGGGAACAAATATGAGCGCGGACCGCGACAAATAAGTGCGGCCGCGAAAGTATCAACGCGGACGCGGCCATTATTTTGCGGTCCGCGATATGAAGAATCAGAGAGATGGTTTTTTGGGAACAAATATGAGCGCGGACCGCGACAAGAAGATGTGGCCGCAAAACTACCAGCGAGACCGTGATGGGAATTTCGTGGACCGCGGTTGCTAAGGTTCAGAGAGTGCATAATTTAAGCAAAAATGAGAAGGGCGGTCCGCGTCAAAATTACGCGGCCGCGAAAGTCTCTCACGTGGACGCGGTAGAAATTACGTGGTCCGCGAAACAAGATTCAAACCAGGTCCAGATGTGAAGAAACGCGGACCGCGATCAGAATTACGCAGGCGCAAAAACAAGTGTGCAGTCGCGGTCAGAATTACGCGGCCGCGAAACTTCCGCATTGGTATTTTTGTCCGAAATTTTAGCTTAGTATAAATAAATCTTTTTGTCAATTTTAGGTTATGTTATGTTTTTGCTGTGTACATTAGACGACTAGGTTTATCTTTTTGGGTAATTTTGTACAAGATTTACTTTATAACATTAGATTTTTATATTTTAATTTAGTATTATGGATTATATCTTCTCCTTATCTTTGATTTCTGCTATTATTATGAGTGGTTAGACTCATAGCTAGGGTTGTGACTCAACTCTAGTGTGGATATTTAATGGGTCTTGAATTTTAGGGCTTGAATATCTATGGGTTAATGATATTTAGCTTAATTCTTGCTAGAAATATAGAATTAGTGGTTGCAAACACTGATTCATGCCTTTATGATTTGGTTTCTTCTTAAGAAAGAGGGATTAAATATGGGAAAACTAGGCTAACAAAGAATTGGGGTGAACTCAAGAAACTGATATCCCCAATTAAAGGGTTAAACTTAGAGATAGTAATACCCGATTTGAGCTAATATCACATGACTTGCATGAATACCCAGTTGGACTTGAGAAAGCCAAATTGGGCAAAATCACTCAAACTATCGAGAGAGATAGAGTGAGTACTTGGGTGTGATGGCTATATTACGATCCCAAATTAATCAAGCTTGCCTTAGATTCTTACTACCCGTTAGATGTCCACCTAGGCGAAAGTCACTATCCTAGTCCTTTTAAACTCTTGAAAACCAACATAAAAATAATTGTACTTAGCTTTAATCATTAGATACAATAGAATAGAATTAGAAGTAGAATCAACATCGTCATGTTTGGAAGTGCAATTAGGAGCAACGTACGCATCTAGATTTAGATATAAACCTAATTCCAAATCAATTAACTCCCTGTGGAAATCGATCCCGACCTTGTTGGGTAAAACTGCATCGACCATCCTCGCTACTCAATAGTGGTGTAGGTTTGGACCCGATCAAATTTTGGTGTCGTTGCCGGGGAGTTAGACGGTCTTAGCTATATATCTAACTATTTGTGTGTTTTGTTTATCTTTCCTTCCGTTTTTCTAACTTTTGTGTGTCAATTGCTTTTAGGTAACAAATGGCTATTAACGAGGTCCTGGACATATTCCTCAAGGGGAAGAGGTAGATTAAAATGAAGTGGATGAGGTTCATCTTGAACCTCAAGTACAAAGAAGAGGCCGCTCACCTCATGACAATGTTCCAAACCCTCCCCCACCTCCTCCAAGGGCAGCACACCGGGTGTTGCCCAATGAAGGCTATGCAAGTGCAATTGTCCCGCCCCGGATTCGGGCAGGCAATTTCCAAATAACCAATGTCATGCTTATTCTATTGGAACAAAGGGGTTTCTTCACCGGAGCTCCACATCAGAACGCATATAAGCATCTTAAAGGTTTTGTAGACACATGTTGGGGGAGCAAGCAGACGAATGTATCTGAAGACGCTTTGAGGTTGAGGCTTTTTCCTTTCTCACTTAGAGGGAAGGCTTTGGATTGGCTTGAAAGGCTACCCAACCATTCCATCACCACTTGGGATGAGTTGGCCGAGAAGTTAATAGCGAAGTTCTTTTCTCCGGTACATATGGCAACATTGATAGATGAAATCCTTGCTTTTAAACAAGATCCAAATGAACTGTTACATGAGATTTGGGAACGGTACCGGACATTGGTCAAAAAGTGCCCCAACAACGATATGACTGAAGCAATGATCCAGAAAACCTTTTCTAGGGGTATCAACACAACTAACCAGTGTGTGGTAAATCAACTCGCAGGGGGTAACTTCATGAACACGCCATATTCAGAAGCATGTGAAATATTAGATGAGATAGCGGACACCTCTTCAGCTTGGCAAAGTCAGGCTAACGTTCCTCAGGGTGACCCTAATGTTATCAACCTTCACAAGGAACTCTATGATCACAGACAAGCCATAGCAGAGTTGATAACTACCATGAATAAGTTAGCCAAGGCACAGCTTCAGCAGGTTCAGGCGCCAAAGCAAGTAAATGCCATGGAAGGAGCGAATGTAATGGTTAACAAGAGGAGACAAAGAGGTCAACAAGTTCAACACAATCAGGATCAATTTGAGCAAAGTGGTAGTGGATACAAGCAAGATGACTTTTATGACGATCAAAGTGAAGAGGTTCAATATGTGAACAATTACCAAGGTCAACAGAGCAATGCTCCAAATTAACAACAGTGGAGATCACAGGGAAACAATCAAAATTGGGGCAACCAAGGCCAAGGGAATTGGAATAGTGGCAACAACAACAATCCAAACAATTGGGGGAACAACAATCAAAATTGGGGGAATCAAGGAAATAACCAAGGCAATTGGGGTGGCAATAATAATAGTAATTGGGGAGGCAATGGAAACCAAGGGGATTGGAATAACAATAATCAAGGGAACCGGGGGTCGGGCCCTCAAAGGCCCCCGATGTATCAACAACCCAGCAACCCGCTTCCATATCCGTCACAAGGGCAAAGTTCTTCCAATAATAAGATGGGACGGATAGAAAGTATGTTCAAACAAATGATGGAAAGAAACGCCGACTCTGATGCCCAAATAGCCTCCCACAATACTTCTATCTTCAACTTGGAAGTACAAATGGGTCAAATTTCTCAAGCGTTGAATACTCTCTCTAAGGGGGCACTACCAAGTGATACTGTAGTAAGCCGGAAGGGTGGGAACAATACAGGCCATGCTATGGCGGTGACCACAAGAAGCGGTAGAGGTGGAGATGCAAGTACCTCTGATCCAAGAAAGATTGTGAATAATGATTTGGTTGTGCAAGAAGATGATGAGATCCAAGCCAATGATGAGAATGTGAATGATGAAGTGAGGATAGACATTGATGATAACGTAGAGGTGACACAAAATGATGTGAACCCGTCTAGGGAACACGTGATAGACATACCGGAAATGGTAGTACCCAAAGCCAAGGCCTCCTCCACCGTATCCTCAAAGGCTTGCAAAGCAAAACAACGAGAACCAATTCAAGAAATTCATTGATATGATAAAAAGTTTGTCCATAAATGTACCTTTGGTTGAAGCTCTAGAACAAATCTCGGGATATGCCATGTTAATGAAGGACTTGGTAACAAAGAAGAGGTCAATGAACTGTGAGACGATCAAAATGACACATCAAGTGAGTGCCATTATGCATTCCATGGATCCAAAGCTAGAAGATCCCAGTGCCTTTACAATTCCATGCACTATCGGTAGTGCCAATTTCGCCAAAGCCTTGTGCGATTTGGGAGCAAGCATTAATTTGATGCCATATTCTGTGTTCAAGACATTGGGGATTGGGCAACCAAAACCTACTTCCATGAGGTTGCAAATGGCGGACTGAAAAATGAAAAGGTCGTTGGGGATAATTGATGATGTGCTAGTTCGGGTCGACAAGTTTATACTTCCCGCAGATTTTGTGATACTTGCCTGTGAGGTTGACTATGAGGTACCAATCATATTAGAGAGACCTTTCCTAGCAACAGGGAAGGCATTGGTTGATGTGGAAGCTGGGGAGCTCACCTTCCGGGTGGGCGATGAAAACGTTGTGTTCCACGTGTGCAAGTCAATGAGGCATCCAAATAGCAACGAAATATGCTCTTTTGTGGATCTAGTGACGGAGGTGATTGTTGATGACACGAGTGCTATGATCAATGTGGAAGACCTTCTGGAAGTTGTGTTGTTGAATCAGGAGGATAATGAGAAGGCAGGCTTGATAGAATGTGCAAATGCTTTGCAAGGAATGGGATCCTACACATATGGACCCCGTAAACTTTCCTTGGACCTTGAGAACCGTAAGACTCCGCCAACAAAGCCCTCAATCGAGGATCCACCAATATTGGAGTTGAATCCCTTGCCTTCACACCTCAGGTATGAGTTCTTAGGCCCTTGTTCCATATTATCTGTTATTATTTCTTCGTACTTAACTAACGTGCAGGTAGATTCCACCCTAGCGGTACTTCAAAGAAGGAAGAAGGCAATAGGTTGGACATTGGCGGATATTCGAGGTATAAGCACCGCCTTTTGTATGCACAAAATCATATTGGAGGAAGATGCAAAACCCTTCGTGGAACATCAAAGGAGGTTGAACGAGGCCATGCAAGAGGTAGTCAAGAAAGAGATCATCAAATGGCTAGATGCAGGGGTTGTGTACCCCATTTCTGATAGTTCATGGATTTCGCCGGTACAATGTGTCCCAAAGAAGGGGGCATGACTGTGATCACAAATGATAGAAATAAATTGATCCCCACAAGAACTGTCACCGGTTGGAGGGTATGCATGGATTATAGGAAGCTGAACAAAGTGACCCGCAAAGACCATTTTCCATTGCCATTTCTTGACCAAATGTTGGATAGATTTGTCGGACGTGCTTATTATTGCTTTTTGGATGGGTACTCCGGATATAACCAGATTCTCATTGCACCTGAAGACCAAGAGAAAATCACCTTCACTTGTCCGTATGGCACACTTGCGTTCTCAAGGATGCCGTTTGGTTTGTGTAATGCACCGGCTACTTTTCAGCGGTGCATGATAGCAATATTTACGGATATGGTGGAGGAGTCCCTCGATGTGTTCATGGATGATTTCAGTGTTGTGGGGGATTCATTTGAAGGATGCTTGGATAATCTTGACAAAGTGTTGGCCCGATGTGAAGAGACCAACTTAGTGCTTAATTGGGAAAAATGCCACTTTATGGTCGAGGAGGGCATTGTCCTAGGCCATAAGATCTCAAAGAACGGTATTGAAGTGTACAAAGCAAAAATTGAAGTGATTTCAAAACTCCCACCTCCTACTTCCGTCAAGAGAGTGAGGAGCTTTCTTGGTCACACGGGTTTTTACCAAAGGTTCATAAAGGATTTCTCAAAAGTGGTGAACCCCTTGTGCATGTTGTTGGAAAAAGATGCAAAGTTTGTGTTCAATGATGATTGGATGAAAGATTTTGAGCTTCTCAAGTATAGATTGACTACCACTCCTATTATTACCGCACCCAATTGGAGCTTACCATTTGAGCTCATGTGCGATGCTAGCGACGTTGCGGTATGAGCGATTTTGGGGCAAAGGATCAATAATATATTCCATCCGATTTATTATGCAAGAAAAATAATGAAGACGCACAAGTCAACTATACGGTGACCGAGAAAGAGTTATTAGCCATTGTCTTCGCCATGGAAAAATTCAGGTCGTACCTCATGGGTGCCAAAGTGATTGTGCACACAGATCACGCGGCACTTCGTTACTTGATGACCAAAAAGGACTCAAAGGCTAGGTTGATGAGATGGGTTCTTCTTCTACAAGAGTTTTACCTTGAAATCATAGACCGAAAAGGGAGTGAGAATTAACTGGCGGACCACTTGTCTCGCTTGGAAGAGGAGGGGAGGCCCCATGATGGCCTCAGGATTAATGATTCATTTCCGGATGAACAACTCCCCTTCGTGTCTATGATTGGGATACCTTGATTCGCCGATGTGGCTAACTTTCTTATGACCGACATTGTCCCGAATGAGCTCTCTTCAAACCAAAGGAAGAAGCTCAAACGCGACTGCTTGGATTATTATTGGGACGAGCCATATCTTTTCAAAATTTGCAATGATGGTGTTATCCGGTGATGTGTTCCGGAAGAAGAGCAATTGAGTATTCTTGGAGCTTGCCATTCCTCGCCCTATGGTGGTCACCATGGTAGGTCGAGAACTGCTACAAAGGTCCTAAGCTGTGGATTCTATTGGCCAACGTTGTATAAAGACGCTAGCAAGCTCGTTAGGCATTGTGATGAATGCCAAAGGGCTGGTGGAATTTCCAAGAAGAATGAAATGCCCCTCACCACTATTCTTGAGTTTGATATTTTTGATGTATGGGGTATCAATTTTATGGGGCCATTTGTGAGTTCATGTGGGAACACTTATATTCTGGTTGTTGTTGATTATGTTTCCAAATGGGTTGAAGTTGTAGCTTTTCCCAACAATGAGGCACGAAGTGTGGTGGATTTCTTAAAGAAAAATATCTTCACAAGGTTCGGCACCCCAAGGGCTATCATTAGTGATGAGGGTTCTCAGTTTTGCAACAAAGCCTTCGACACTTTACTTTCTAAGTATGGTGTCAATCATAAGGTGTCAACCCCTTATCACTCACAGGCTAGTAGACAAGTTGAGGTCTCCAACAGGGAGATCAAGAGCATATTATCCAAGACTGTTAATACAAATCAGACTGATTGGTCAAGAAAACTTGACGATGCTTTATGGGCCTATCGTACAACTTACAAGACTCCAATTGGTATGTCTCCATATCGGTTGGTATTTGGGAAAGCATGCTATCTTTCGGTTGAATTAGAGCACAAGTCCATATGTGCACTGAAGAAGTTGAACCTTGAATGGGATGTAGCTGCCAATCTCCGAGTAGAGCAACTAAATGAACTTGATGAGTTTCGGTTCCATGCTTATTCCAGCTCGTCCTTGTATAAGGACAAGATAAAGTACTTACATGACAAATATAACCGAAACAAAGAATTCAAGGAGGGTGACTTGGTTCTTCTATTCAACTCTCGGTTACGGATATTTCCGGGAAAACTCAAGTCAAAGTGGAGTGGCCCTTTTGAAGTGGTGCATGTAACTCCATTTGGTGCTCTCGATTTGAAAAATAAAAATGGTGAAATCTTTAGAGTCAATGGGCACCGAGTGAAGCATTACCTTGGCAAGATTGATGATAGCCATGTAGTGGCCTTGATTCATTTCAAACGATGATGGTAACATGCGTCGTGCCGCGACATTAAATCAGGCGCTTCTTGGGAGGCAACCCATGTGTTTTTCTTTCTTTTGATTTTCTTCTTAGATTAGGCATTATTTTGGATTAACTGGTTGTGAAGTGTATGTAGGAACTGGTTGTGCAGTGCAGGATTTTGATAGGGAAAAATTTGACTAAGTGTTGGAAGTTCGCGGACCGCTCCCAAAATTTCGCTGTCCGCGTGAGCATTTCGCAGCAGCATATTTTTTTCCGCGGACGCGTACTTGGAAAGAGCAAAATTTCAACTCTCTGAAGTTGGACTGTCAAACATCCTTCAGAGATCGCGGCGCGCACTCCAATTTTTGTGGGTCGCGTTAAATTTCACGGTCGCGGCCAGTATTCCGCGGATCGCGCCCAAGTGCTTGAAGCTGGTTTACATAAGGTAACATAGCGCGGACCGCGATAGAATTTTGCGGTCGCGCTTAGGTAAGGCGATGGGTTCCACCGTTGATTAGTATAAATAAGGGTTCTTTAAATATTTTACAGTTTTCGAACCCTAACATTTCACCGCACAAAAAAAAATACTGTTCCTACTACTGGTATGTTCAATTCCATGATGTGATTTTATCTTTTTCTTTTCTTTTCTCTTTGTTTTAATTTTTCTTTGTTAGTTAGGGTTAGATACATGCCATGATCTCAAATTAATGCTTAATTGATACTTAAATACACGTGGGTAGTGTTTATATGCCTAATGGGGGCTGGGGTTAGTAACTTTGCATGGTTAATTGAACTAAATTTGGCACACTTAGTGAAAACCGTAGTTATAAGTGTTCTTAGTACCGATATTATTAAAATTTCACGGCCGCTGTCCATTTTACGCGGCCCACGATAGGGTAGGCAGTCGCGTTCATTTTTTTGCGGTCCGCTCTATCCCATCTTTTAGTTACTGAGTGATTGCTAAGAGTTCGCATCCGCGGTCACTTTTACGCGGTTTGCGGTTGGTCCTCCGCGGCTGCGTTCAAGTTTTCGCGGTCCGCGCTTGTGAACTCCAAAGAGTGTTAATTATCTTCGTGGTCGCGTTCACTTTTACGTGGTCCGCTACTGGTCATTCTCGACCGCGTCTAATTTTTTGCGGTCCACGTGTGTCCAAGATCAGAGAGCCAGTAGTCTGAACCTGACCTCTTTTCGGTCGCGTCTACTTTTTCGCGGTCCGCGATGGGCATTCCGCGTCCACTTTTTTACGGTCTGTGATGCCCTGTTTTGAGAAACACTATTTTTTATTTCATCTGTACTGCTTGATTGAACCCCAAATTCTAATTATCTTTCACTAATTGTGTGTTATAAAAAATAGTGCTATCTCGTGGAGGAGCAGAAAAATCGAAAGGGAGGGAAGAATCCTCCCGAGGTCGGGGCAAAGGAAAGCAACTTTGCCCTTAGCAGCTCAAAGAATCATAAGCAAAAAGAAAACCCTCACTAGACCTCCTTTCGATTCATTAGACACAAGTGAATATCTCCAATCCCGGGAAATTTCTGAGGGGGGAATCTACACAACCTTGACAAGAGGCCCAATCACAACCCTTTTGCCTAATCGATGAAGCTACCTCCTCTTCTGGGTCGTCTAATGGATCAGAGGGAGGTGGTGAGGCATCGGAGCCAACGTCCCCACCTGCTGCAACTCCAGCCTCAACAACTGCTCATATCAATGTAGATGAGGATGACGAGGTCCCGGATGACGAGATGGGGGTGATACCAATGTGGGTGGTCTTGCTAGATCAAGGAAACCCGAGGTGTGGGCGGATAGATTCGTGAGCGAGAAAGCATACCTCTAATTCCGGGAATGGTGGCCCCAAAGGTCGCTCACCCTGGAGCGACAGTTTATAGACAGAGATATCCTTCCCCACAATCCGAATGTCAAGAGATAGTTTGAGGAGAGAAAAAGGTGGAAGTACTTCACCAGCAAGGTTCCGGATGCAAAATGAGTACCTTGTCAAGGAGTTCTACGCAAATGTTGCCCACATAAAAAAGGGAACCACTGTGACAAAGGTACGAAACTTGAAGATATGGTTTGATAGCGCCACCTTGAACACATATGCCGGTTTTGAGGATGTGGAAGCTATACAGTATTTGGAGAAGATGGCCCTAGATGAAGCATACCGGCCTTGGCTAGCGAAAGTAATAGCCATTCCAGGGACAACACCGGCCTGGCTCACAGCTGGAGTCCCAATCGCCAGAAACACCCTCAGCTTTGAAGCCAAAGGGTGGTGCACAATTATATGCAGCTGGCTTGATCCTAGCCATCATGATAGTGACATTCCACTCTCCCGGGAGATCCTAATAGCTTCCATCATGGCGGGGTATCCAATCAATGTGGGGAACCTCATGTCCCACCCCATTTCCAAAGGAACCGGAAAAGAAGAAAGGTCCTACCCCTACCCCAACTTCATCACTATGTATCTCGAGGACCAAGGGGTAGAGGGGAGGCACTATGACACGAAGGTGAAGCCGAAGAGACCTTTCTCCTGGTATATCCTCCAAGGACCGGATAACCCTAAATCAAAGGGTAAAGCCACTACCTCTGCTGGCCAGTCTGAAGAGCCAAGGGTAGTGGCCACCGGGTCAGAGCCTTCCACAGTAGCGGGACCTTCAGCTGCCATGCCTCCTCCTTCCTCCGTAAGACTGTGCCCTCATCTTCTACTTACCGTAAGACTGCAATGTGGATTTCTCAGACCTTATCCAGCATCAACAACTGGATGCAGGCAGCTACATCAAAGTTGTCTATCTTATCCAGTGCATTAGCAGCACAGTCAGCCCCAACACAGCTTCAGGTACCTCCATCAGTGGAGGATTCATTGACGGAGCTTCTGGCCAACCAGAAGAAGCTCCTGGACAACCAAATGAAGATCCTGGAGACTTTGGATACTCATGGCAAGGTGATCAAGGATCTGGGCAAGCAGATAAAGAAGATGAGAAAGACTCAAGCCTCAAAGGAGTCAGTGGAGAAGCTGAAGAGGGAGATATAGAAGTTCACTTCTGCTGGAGATATCCCACTTGACTTGCTTATGGAGGAGACTGCCCCAGCAGCACAGGCAGTAGAGCATGAGGCAGACAGAGCTCCAGTTAGAAGATTTGTGGTCCCTTAGTTAGAGGATTTGGAGATCCAGTTAGAGGACCCGGAGGGAGCTGATGATCCTATGCAGTCCGAAGACCTCATTCATGTGCCTGACCCCATACAGCCAGAGACCACATAGGGAGTTTTCTTTACTCTCTAACCCTTCCCTAATCTTATTTTGATATTAGCATTGAGGACAATGCTATCTTTTATTTGAGGGGGTGGTCCATTTTGAGTTGGTTATGATTTGATGACATTGGTATGTAATAATTATGACACTATTTTTTTTTCTTTCTTTACCTTTATTTATCGTTAGTTTCACTTCCGTTATTTTTTACTTTTGGTATGTATATAACTTTACCATTCGATGTAGATATTCATTTCCATTTTGTATATATATTCCTGTCACTCCATTATTGTACATATTCATTTTACTTTCCGTAGTTTACTCCATAACTTATTTCATATTTTTCCTTAATAGATGAGCTTCTTATTTCCTTTAGTAGCTTATTTTTGAGTTTTTAGCTTCTTTTTACATTCTGCGTGATCAATAAGCCTTTAATTTTCTTAATGCCACGGTTCTTTCCGAAGGTGGATGTTGCATGAACCGGGTGGCTCTTCCCAACGATGGATGGCGTGACAACCTTCTTAAGGGATCGAGTCCGTTTTCTTTTTGTTTTGGTGTATATAGTAGTAATAATGAATAAATGTGTCTCAAGCAGGCTTCGCTTGGTACTAACACATTTACCTCCGACCTCATGGTTAGAGCCAAGTTGATTGGCAGAGATTAGCTCTAGTTGTGACCTTTAGACTCCTGCGTTGGATAAAACAATCAACGAGTGGTTTACTTGAGCAATTTGTGATTTTCAATCTTAGCTAGGGTTGTTGTGAGCCCTCGACTTTGTTCTCTTTAACAATCCAGCGGCTTGAGAGGTGAAGTATTGAATTGCAAGTCCAAGTCCCGTGCGAATAAGTCTAGAACTTGTCCTGAATGTTTGTCTAGGCGAAATTCTAAGTGTAGCTTGACTTGAGAAGTGATTGTAGGCCCTCCTTGGTCCAAATTGAACTTTGAAAGCTTCGGTAGCCTACCAATATGATATCCCTAGTCAACTCCTTTGAGCCTAAGCCTTTTTCATTCAATAGCCATATTACAAGCCTTTATCCGTCCTATAATGACCCTCTCTTGGCACCCAATCTTTCCTTAGCATTCATGACGAACAATTGGCAAAAGCATAAGTTTGGGGGAGAGACGAGTAAATTGAAAGTGATAAAAGGTTCAAAGAAGAAAAAGAATTGTTGAAAAAGGAAAGGCAAATAAAAGGAAGAAAAGCCAAAAAGAAATACGTCAAAAAGAAAGAGAAGGTTGAAGGGATTCAAACAACATAATGATGAAAGGCAAGGAAATATGAGAAAAGGAAAAAAATGATTGTCATGAGTAAGAAAGAGTGACGGTTTGTCTCTCTAGTTCCCCTAAGGAAGAAGAAAAATGACTCAAAGAGTCAAGACAGTATGAGCCGAAATGAGAAAATAGAATGCTTAAGGAAATATGAAACCATCATAGTTCGTTATGTCCTACCTTGACCCAAAAGCCTTCATTACATCCCTGCTAAATCCCTATATGATTTTAAGTTGAGTGAGCTTACATTAATGGTGATTTACATAAGGGGCAAGCTTATGGTACTTAGAGTCGGACTTGTGGCATTCTTTTGAGAGTGATGAGCGCACTTCTTCACAATCATTGTTTTGAGGATTACATTCTAAAACGTGAGATTTGCTCATGGAGAGTAGAGGAGGAGGAGTTTGGGATCCACAATGACTACGTGAGAGAGCGAGCTTCCTTGATGAATTGGGTCAACTTTTGATGCTCTGGTGTCACATTAGAACTATAGAACTCAAAAGGACATAACACGACGTTGTTGATAATTCATTTGTGTTGGGGGTAATTGTTAATCCCAATTGGTACCTGATGAAGTCACCTTAGGCCAGCTGAAATATCATTTTCTTTTTCTTGTGGAGGTGGGAATTATCTTATTTGCTTGAGGACAAGCAAAAGCTTAAGTTTGGGGGAGCTGATAAGTAGGGATTTTAGCCTATTAATTGCTCTCTTTTACTTGTGTTTTGGGCCAAAAATGCGTGAAGGTATTCCTGAAAACTAACTTAATATGCTTGCTTGGAGGGATTGTTCAAAATGAGCCAAAAGAGCCATAATCAACTCATAAAGGAGTCAAAACTTGAACAAAAATCAGCCAAGAAGTGTGGAACGCAGATCGCGACAAATAAGTGCGGTCGCAAAAGTATCAATGCGGACGCGGCTATTATTTTGCGATCCGCGATATGAAGAATCAAAGATATGGTTTTTTGGGCACAAACATGAATGCGGACCGCGACAAGAAGATGTGGCCGCGAAAGTACCAATGCGCCCGCGATGGAAATTTCGCGGACCGCGGTTGCTAAGGTTCAGAGAGTGCATAATTCAAGCAAAAATGAGAAGGGCGGTCCGCGTCAAAATTATGCGGCCGCGGAAGTCTCTCACGCGGACACGGTAGAAATTACGTGGTCCGCGAAACAAGATTCAAACCAGGTCCATATATGAAGAAACGCGGACCACGATCAGAATTACGCGGCCGTGAAAGCAAGTGTGCGACCGTGGTCAGAAATACGCGGTCGCGAAACTTCCGCAGGGGTATTTTTGTCCATAAATTTTAGCTTAGTATAAATAGATCTTTTTGTCAATTTTAGGTTATGTTATGTTTTTGGTGAGTACGTTAGACGACTAGGTTTATCTTTTGGGCCAATTTTGTTCAAGATTTACTTTATAACATTAGATTTTTATTTTTTAATTTAGTATTATGGATTATATCTTCTCCTTATCTTTGATTTCTGCTATTATTATGAGTGGCTAGACTCATAGCTAGGGTTGTGACTCAACCCTAGTGTGAGTATTTAATGGGTCTTGAATTTTAGGGCTTGAACGTCTATGGGTTAGTGATATTTAGCTTAGTTCTTGCTAGAATTATAGAATTAGTGGTTGCAAACACTGATTCATGCCTTTATGGTTTGGTCTCTTCTTGAGACAGAGGGATTAAATATGGGAAAACTAGGCTAACAAGGAATTGGGGTGAACTCAAGAAATTGATAGCCATAATTAAAGGGTTAAACCTAGAGATAGTAATACCTCACCTGAGCTAATATCACATGACTTGCATGAATACCCAGTTGGCCTTGAGAAAGCCAAATTGGGCAAAATCACTCAAACTATCGAGAGATATAGAGTGAGTACTTGGGTGTGATGGCTATGTTACGATCCCAAATTAATCAAACTTGCCCTAGATTCTTACTACCCGTTAGATGTCCACCTAGGCGAAACTCACTACCCTAATCCTTTTAAACTCTTGAAAACCAACATCAAAAGTATTGTACTTAGCTTTAATCATTGCATACAATAGAATAAAATTAGAAGTAGAATCAACACCATCATGTTTGGAAGTGCAATTAGGAGCAACACACACATCTAGATTTAGATATAAACCTAATTCCAAATCAATTAACTCCATATGGAAATCGATCCCGACCTTGTTGGGTAAAACTGCATCGACCATCCTCACTACTCAATAGTGGTGTATGTTTGGACCCGATCAATGATATACATGTGCTTGGTACGGAAGAATGTAAAGCACGAAGGGTGATGCCGTACCATTTGAATTATATTATCATGTGAGGGAGAGTGTAAAGCACGAAGGGTGATGCCGTACCATTTGAATTATATTATCATGTGAGGGAGAGTGTAAAGCACGAAGGGTGATACTGTGCCATTGAGAGTGAAAAAGTACGAAGGGTGATGTCGTACCATTTGAGAGTATAAAGCACGAAGGGTGATGCCATGCCATTGAGAGTGTAAAAGCACGAAGGATGATGCCGTGCCATTTGAGAGTGTAAAACACGAAGTGTGATGTCGTGCCATTTGAATTATATTATCATGTGAGGTAGAGTGTAAAGCACGAAGGGTGGTGTCGTGCCATTTGAGAGTGTAAAGCATGAATGGTGATGTCGAGCCATTGAGAGTGTAAAAGCACGAAGGGTGATGCCATGCCATTTTATTTATATTATCATGTGAGGATGAGAGTAAAAGCACGAAGGGTGATGTCGTGTCATTATTTTTATATTATCATATATTCATAGAACGAAGGGTGTTTCCGTGCAGGCGAGGACAAGAGACATACATTATATTGTGATATCGTTTTGTTGAATTATACATTCATGCCTTTATCTTGAGATGTTATTGTGCACCTATATTTTCTATGTGACTTGTAGTCGTTGTTGCTTACTGTGTGCCTCCCACTTTATTTCTTTTATTGTTATTGACTTTTCTCCCGCCTAGTTGGTATTGTTATATGTTTGCACGGTGAAAAAGAGATAAAATGCACGAATGGTATTGTCGTGCCAATTGATGTGAGAATGAGACAAGTGTACGAAGGTATTGCCGTGTCATTTGATGTGATATGTTGAATATATTTCTCACACCAGAGAAGTTAAATGAGGTGTCACATGGTGACTTTTACTTGAAAGAATTATATTTGAAAGATATTTACTTGAAAGAATTATATTCGAAAGATATTTATTTGAAAGAATTATAATGGAAAGATATTTATTTGGAGGAAGTATATTCGAAATATATTTATTGGAAAGGATTATATTCTAGAGACTTTTATTGAAAAACTTATAGATAAAAGATGTATATTTCGAAGGACTTGATTAATTGGTCATACCTGTATTTATTATTCGTTTGAGCAATATTTATGATGTTCATGTTTCCTTGCTGTTTGAATCACTAGTTGATTGGTGTTGCTATCACTGTTTGGTTTTTATTATTTTGTATACTATATTGCACAAGTTATTTGACTAGTGAGTTTCTTGATTGTTCCTCGTCACTACTCCACTAAGGTTAGTCTTGTTACTTGCTGGGTACCCCCGTGGTGTACTCATACTACACTTCTACACATTTTTGTGCAGATCCAGGTATTTCGAAGTCAGTTGATCATTAGCTAGCTGTGCGGATTGTTGTTGTAGAGACTCAAGGTAAACCTGCTGTTGCGTCCGTAGACTTCGGAGTCATCTTCTGATTTATATTCACATTGTTTACTTTATTTCAAACAGTTGTACTTAGTAAATTGTAGCAAACTTTATAGAGCTTATGACTGGTACTACCGATTTTGGGAATTGTAAATTTCATAGAGATTGCTATTTCAAAAGTTGTTAGATATTATTTAATTATTGTTGTTATTCAGTAAATGTTAGGCTTACCTAGTTCCTAAGACTAGGTGCCATCACGATACCCAACAGAGGAAAAACTGGGTCGTGACAACAAGATATTTAAAGAAGAGGTACAATACCTCCCACATTCTTTTGCAAAAATAAAAGAAATATATCACCAAGAAATATGGTGGGATTAGTTGGAATTTTTTCAACCTTAATCAAATATTTCGAGTTCGAATCTTGTGAATGAAGAATATCTTGGTAGTGAACCTACATAGCGCGATTCCTCATTAATCATGCTAATGAATTTTGAATACCAATAATAACATACCCAGTGTAATCCTACATAGTAGGGTTTGGGGAGGATAGTATGTACACAAATCTTACTTTACCTTGTGAAGGTTGAGGAGATGTTTTCAGTAGACCTTCGGTTTAAGGAAATCATAAGCACAACAATAATAAAAAAGAAATATGATAACGTAGAAGCCATAAAAAAGAAATAGTAACAACAATAAACTAATAAGACGACCGATGCAAAGAAACACAAGTAGTAATAAAAATTTATGGATAGGAAAATATGAGAATATATACTAATACTATTCGTATGGAAAATAAGAAGACTCGACTACCTACTACCCTCTTACTCTAATTCTCGATCTCTACGTTCTGCTATCATGGATTATGACCTCATTAAAGATGTGATATGCCCTCAGTAAGCTAAAAAAGTGACATGTCCTAAATATCGGATGACTAAATTAAAATATATGGATTGATTATTTTAGTAGGAAAAATTATATTTTTTTCTATTTGGGCGTGAAAGCATGGTCACCTCACTGCCACAAATATTTGTATATCGCCCTTAAAAGCATCGACGCCTCCATAAAAAGCTAAGCCCTCCTCGGACCCCTTTAGGACTTCACTAATTAATTAATCAATTTAATTTGTTAAAGTCATTTTATTAAAAGATGAGAAAGAAGTAAAATAAGTTAAATTAAAAGTGAAAAAATTCTTTCTGGGGAAACCAAGAGAACTTTAGCTCTTCTTTCTTTTTAACCTAATTATTATTATTATTATGGTTTAACTGAAGGTAACTGACGTGGAAGTCGATGGTGAAACAGGCTTTTTTGGGTATTTTATTGGGAATTAGTTCTTTTTCTGGTTAAGTTTTACTTTACTCATTGGAATAGAGAAAAGGTTGTTTTAGAATATACTGTTGGTCTTCTGTTTGATGCTGTTTAATTTGTACGAAATTTTGGTATTTAAAAAAAAACACTTACACAAATACGAAGAAAAAAGAAAAAGAAAATAGTTACTTGGGTCAACTCGAATAATTATTAGTGGTACTTTTAATTTTAATTTTTTTTCTGATTGAGATACCAGTACTTGAATCCTGGTTAATTCGAAAAAGAAAAGCGAAAACGCTCTTTGATAGAATTTTTTTATTCCTAATGCTCGAATTTGTGACCTTTGATTAAGAGTAGATCAATTTTATCCATTCCACCACTATCATTTGGTGATAACTCAAATAATTATAATTAATGTCTATGGTAATAAATGTAAAATGTGGATTTATTTCACTACTATTTAAAACTTACGACACATTTCTAATTACCAATTCGTAATTAACATAAACACGTACTGCAATGGTTTTAAGTTTTAATGTGACGTGATCGTAGATATTATTTCATGTCGTCAGTTAAGCTCTTGTATACTTACAAGAAGGTCTTTTGTGTTTCATGGCCTTTTGGAAATCACATTGAATTCAATTTCTAAAGACTTTTGCCTTGTCTAGGACTGGGAGTATTATCTAATCTCCAATAATTAATAATCTAAAAAGGTACTAGAACTATTTATTACGTGACATATAACGAAGTTGGTTTCAATTTTTTTTTTTTAAGTTACGAGCATATTTTAAAATTGTTATCTATTTGATTTTAATAGTACGTATAGTATTAGAATGACGACTTCATCTTATAAAATGTCATCTCTTTCATACCATAGCATTGGAGCAACGGTAAAATTGTTTCCGAGTGACTTATATATTATGAGTTCGAAACTTCGAATCGTAGAAATAACTATTAATGTTTGTATTAGGTTGGGCTGTATACATCACATCTCTTAGCGTGAAGTCCTTTTTCGAACCCTGCCTAAATGCAGAATTCCTTGTGCACCGAACTGTCCCGCGCTCTTTGATACCCATAGTGAGCACTGAGCAATAATGAATCGACAAAAAGAAAAAGAAAAGAAGTTAGTTATCACCCATTGCTAAAGTAATTAATTAACACTTGCTTATGTGGTATTAATTAGCTGTGTCTTTGCTATTAAAATCAGATGAACAATCAAAGGGATATGTCAAATCAGACAGCTAAGTAACTCGAGAAATCAAGCTAATACATTATTTTCTTGGGATCAAATAAAATTATTTTCAATTCAAGCTCATCGTAGATCACATATTTTTTTTAAAAAAAATTCTATTTCTCCATTATTTTTATTTTTTATTTATATAATATGGAATTATGACAAATAGAATAATAAAGAAGTGCAAGAAGATGACACAACATGCAATTTTATAAGAGCTTATAGTATATGAGATATTGGAAATAGCCACAAATGAGCTTGTAAATATAGTAATGGCATGGGATAAATGACTTTAGATCTATTGTAATCTTACCTCAAAATGGAGAAAGATAAAATTAACACTCAATATTATAAAATATGTATTCTCTGCCACATGATAATTTTCTTCAATTAAATAAGATTAAAAGATATTGGCAAATCAAACACTCAAGTTCATTAAAATAGTTAAGGACAAATAAGAAAATGACGAGTAAAATAACATAACTATAGCTAGATGAAATATTTAGATGATGGTCTATTACGTAAATCCACAAAGACTATAAAAAATAATATTATATTTATCCACAAAGACTAAAAAAATAGTACAAAAATGATTTTGGCTGGCGTGGGGTTAGTTAAGCTCATATATGAGCTGGATCCACGCTCAATGGAGTGACCCACTATAATTTATCAAAAATAAGAAGAAAAGGGAAAAACAAAATATTTTTTAAATAAAATAATATAATTATTTTTATTTTTTATCTGGTGTAAGCTAGAAACTTTCCAAAAAATGTTCAAATTTGAAAAAAAAAAAAAAATTGATAAAAAGTATTCCATATATATTATATATATCTAAAATTTAATATTTTAACTATATACGTAATATATCTTCTTCCTCGTTTGGTGTCCCCATACCCGCTTTAATAAACTGGCTTTGCACCATACAAGTCACATTAAAAGGATTTTTTAACACTTGTATTTTCATATCTATTTTAAAAATATTTTTTTTGAGCCGATATTATCAAAAATAATATTTTCATCTTACACAAGTTTAGAGTGAATTTGCATACACCTTTCACTTGTAGATCACACTGTATATGTTATTATTGATGTAAGTCATAAGAGGTGCTCCTTAAATTTTTCTATTCTGATATTTCAAGTTCGAGATCTTTAATTAATTAAAAATAAAATAATTCCATTCCAACACAACTGTTAGGAATAATAAAATAAGTTATTATTTAAACTAAGATAAACCAAAAACAAGTTGGGCAACTCCAAACACAGACACCCATGTTCTTCATCTCTTCCAGCATACACAAAAATATATAAATTATAATTTTCATCCCTTAGTTTTCTCTTTTTGTTCTTCTCTTCCTCTTAAAGCCCAAATAAATTCTTTCCTTAAAAAGTAAAAAAAATTCTCCCTGTCTCTCTCTTGCAATTTTGGGTGTACTAATATGATTCTTTATGGATGTACCAATTGAGATATGTGCTTGCTAACTTTTATAAGATACTTTTGTTCCTGTTTGTGGGTATTTTCTTTTTTACCTTTTTCATAATATTTCCATGTAAATTTGCTGAAAATTTGAAGAAAGTATGAATCTTGGTGTTGGGTCAGTTGTGAAAAATATGTCTGGTGCTAGTTGTAGTGTTTCTTGGAAGTCCAATGATAACAACCAGTTTCCAGCTGGTTTAAGGGTACTTGTTGTAGATGATGATCCTACTTGTCTTAGGATCTTGGAAAAGATGCTTTGGAATTGCCACTATGAAGGTAAATTAATTTCACCCTTGTTGTTATGAGCTATGTGTTTGTTTTGTAAATCAAGAATGGTACTTGTAGTTTGTGTTTTCAAGAGTTGACCTATTTTTTATGCTCCTTAGTTATTAAAGTTCAAATCTTTGTTATTCTTTTTTCTGTTTTATGTGGAATTTGAGTTTGTGGAGTAGATATTGGATGTGTTTATAACTTAATTTGGTTGGTTTCTTAGGATGAGTATAGTTATTATAAGATTTGATTTTCATGAGATTTCGAAATGATAGGTTGGGAATTTATGATGGAAGAAGATCTATGTTTAGATCTCCTGTTTACATGTTTATTAGAATAAAGTTCCTCAAATTAACTTTTAGGGTCAATTGGAATCTTTCATCTATGACCTTAGTCTTTAAGTGCAGTCTGGTGCACTAAGAGCGCGGATCCGGAAAGGGCCGGACCACAAGGTCTATTGTAGTCAGCCTTATCTTGCGCAATAGTGTTTTCACGGCTCGAAACCGTGACCTCCTGGTCACATGACGACTATGACCTTGGTCTCAACATAGAATACTTTAGGCTTTTGAGCTATGTTGCTTGGACTCTCTGAAAATGTCGCCAGGTGCATGTCGCCAGGTGCATCTTGGAGAATCCATGTAACATAGCTTTTGAGCGCATTGAAGACCTCTTGTTGTTGTTATTCATTATTCATTTTTTCCCGCATAATCATTTCAATGTTGTGCTTCTTCCAGTCACCAAGTCTAATCGAGCAGAGAGTGCATTATCATTGCTCCGGGAAAACAGAAATGGTTTCGACATTGTTATCAGTGATGTCCACATGCCAGACATGGATGGTTTCAAACTTCTTGAGCATGTTGGTCTGGAAATGGACCTGCCTGTTATAAGTGAGTATCCCGATTCATTTAGTAACAACTGTATTTTTCCGAGTCTTGGAACTGCTGATATTGTACTAATTGATTGATTTTAAATTTGTCATTGGCTAGTGATGTCTGCTGATGACAGTAAAGATGTCGTTATGAAAGGTGTTACTCATGGTGCATGTGATTATCTGATCAAACCGGTGCGCATTGAGGCATTGAAGAACATTTGGCAGCATGTGATTCGTAAAAAGAAGCATGAGTGGAAGGACAAAGATTTTGATCAATCAGCAACGGCGGAAGAGGGAGATCGACAGCAGAAACCACCAGAAGATGTTGATTATTCATCTTCAGCTAATGAAGGAGGGAACTGGAAAAGCTCAAAGAGAAGAAAGGAGGAGGAAGATGAAACTGAAGAAAGGGATGACTCGTCCTCGTTAAAAAAGCCCCGTGTGGTTTGGTCAGTTGAGCTTCATCAACAGTTTGTACAAGCTGTTAATCAACTTGGAATTGACAGTATGGACTATTTACTTCTCTTGGCTATATGTTTATCTTCATATTTCCCTAGGTCTATGGTTCCATATTGCTCAGAACTTAGGTTAAAGGCGAAAAGCATATAAAAGTATTGTTTGTTGATGCCTCAAGCGCAAAGCTATGAAAGCGTGAGCTTTGCAAAGAAAGGCGCTACTGAAGAAAAAGGAAAAAAAAAGATTATACTGACAGTGCGCAAAAAAGAAACATGAATGCAAACAATAATTATTTGGACAAACGAATTGAAAAAGAACTATAATTAAGTGAATTATATGAGGTAAAATTCATTTCAAGTTTTTCGGTTTTTAGTGACTAGTGCTTTTACACTAAATTACTAATTTCCTACTCTTAGTTACCAAAACAAAAAAAACAAAAAAAAGAAATTCATTTATAATCTTTTTAAGAGTTAATAACGCTTTGTCAACTAGATTTATTGTCTCGTGATGCCTTCTTAAAGACGAGCCTATGGCCGATGAGGCATATGCCTTAGTGCCTTGGTGTCTACACTGAAGCGCCGCCTAAGCAAGGCAAAGTGCCGAACCTGGGCTTCGCCTAGTGTCAAGCGAAACTGTCTGATGTGTTATCTTTTCCTTATTCTTTGTGCTGGGATTTTTTCAATATTTACATGACGTTAATCTTCTCTTTTTGGATATTTATTTATCCCTTTGATATGTTAACATATTTTCTGTTGTTGTATCTTCACGACTCCCCCTTTTGAATACTTCTTTCACTAGGATCTACGTTTATAGAAAGATTTTCCGTGTTATTTGATATTTGTGGCAGGGAAATTCGGTAGAAATGCTTGGCATTATACCTGGTAAAAAGAGTTCTTACCAGCTGAGTTAACCCTTGGCCTAGCCTAATTTCTGCCTTATTTTATTGCTTCTCTCTTGTTCCCGGTTATTGGGGGGTGGAGGGTGGAGAAACCTCATTCCAGTAATACATACTAATCGATAAAGCTATGAATTCCTCATCAACAGAGCTAGTCATTGAACTGAGTTCCTAGCTCCTTATGAACGGTTTACTCAATTACACTAAAGCACACATATGTTTAAGTTAGTACTCAAATTATGTTTTAGATCGGTGCTCAACGGATAGTGTAAAGTCACTATTATTTCAAGTGGTTAGACTTGGAGATGGAAAATTTAGTTGTAAGAACATGGATCAAGTAAAACCTCGGACAGGCTAAATTGGGAAGTGGTTCAAGAAAATTGGGAATGGGGAAGCAAAGAGGAAACTGTGATATAGTCCAGTTACAATAAAACACATCGATTTCACTTTGCTCCTGTGTTTTTAGGTAGTTTAAATTCCTGAAAGTTTCCGTGTGTGGTTTAGCTCAAAATATGTAACTACCTTTATCCAAAGTACAGTTTTAATTTATAACGGTGGTGTCCAAGTCAACTTGCGCACACTTAGACTATTCCAACGGGTACTTGCTGCCCCGCACCAGCACAAGTACCGGGTCACTCTGCCCTCCATGACTTAGGCAGATGGGAAGAATCACCTAGTGTTTTTGTTTCTGCTGGGATTTGAACCTTAGTTTTACTGCAGTTTATGTTTACTCTCAATCATGGGTGATAAAATAAAATGTTCAAGGTTCTATAATTCCTGAAAGCTTAGGATCTTACTTCATTGAATGTGGTTGGAAGCTGTTTGAACTCTTAGTGATATTGGTAGTTAGTATCACAAAGAATAACGTTTATTTCTCTTCTCTACAGTGTCTCTTTCTTTTTTAAAACTTTTTGTTACATCTGGGGGGGAGGGGGAGGGAAAGGGGAAAGGGAAGGAGATTATAACGCTAGTGAGCTGGCCCTCAACCCCTTTTCAGTGTCCTTAATATTTGATTTTCCTTTGATTTTTGTGTGAGGCTTAGTTCAAAATTTTCTAACTTTCCTTCAGCCAAATTGCTTAGTCTAACTGTATTGCTTTGTCTTTTACCTTAGAATGGGTTTTGCTAATTTTGGCTCTGATTTCAGAGGCTGTTCCCAAGAAAATTCTCGAACTGATGAATGTTCCTGGGCTAACCAGAGAAAACGTTGCTAGCCACCTTCAGGTACTGAGGAACTTTACTTCCTCCCTTTTCAAGTTGATTAGTGGAAGACTTAGGGTGTGTTTGGTACGAAGGAAAATGTTTTCCTAGAAAATGTTTTCATGGAAAATGAGTGATTTTATCACTCATTTTCCCTTGTTTGGTTCGTGGGTGAACACTTTTTTCCGGAAAATATTCTTTTTGTTGCAATAAAAGAAAATACTTTTTACTACATCATTTTGTTGAAATGAAAAAAAATATTTCTTCTATATCATGAAAAGAAAGTACGTTTTTTGTTAAAATGAAAAAAAAATACATCGTGAAAAGAAAATACTCATTTGTTGAAATAAAAAAAATACTAGAAAAGAAAGTACTATTAATAATATTTTTATTTAGGGTGGGGTGGGGCGAGGGCTGTCTCTTATACACATCTATGGATTGATTATTTTAGTAGGAAAAATTATATTTTTTTCTATTTGGGCGTGAAAGCATGGTCACCTCACTGCCACAAATATTTGTATATCGCCCTTAAAAGCATCGACGCCTCCATAAAAAGCTAAGCCCTCCTCGGACCCCTTTAGGACTTCACTAATTAATTAATCAATTTAATTTGTTAAAGTCATTTTATTAAAAGATGAGAAAGAAGTAAAATAAGTTAAATTAAAAGTGAAAAAATTCTTTCTGGGGAAACCAAGAGAACTTTAGCTCTTCTTTCTTTTTAACCTAATTATTATTATTATTATGGTTTAACTGAAGGTAACTGACGTGGAAGTCGATGGTGAAACAGGCTTTTTTGGGTATTTTATTGGGAATTAGTTCTTTTTCTGGTTAAGTTTTACTTTACTCATTGGAATAGAGAAAAGGTTGTTTTAGAATATACTGTTGGTCTTCTGTTTGATGCTGTTTAATTTGTACGAAATTTTGGTATTTAAAAAAAAACACTTACACAAATACGAAGAAAAAAGAAAAAGAAAATAGTTACTTGGGTCAACTCGAATAATTATTAGTGGTACTTTTAATTTTAATTTTTTTTCTGATTGAGATACCAGTACTTGAATCCTGGTTAATTCGAAAAAGAAAAGCGAAAACGCTCTTTGATAGAATTTTTTTATTCCTAATGCTCGAATTTGTGACCTTTGATTAAGAGTAGATCAATTTTATCCATTCCACCACTATCATTTGGTGATAACTCAAATAATTATAATTAATGTCTATGGTAATAAATGTAAAATGTGGATTTATTTCACTACTATTTAAAACTTACGACACATTTCTAATTACCAATTCGTAATTAACATAAACACGTACTGCAATGGTTTTAAGTTTTAATGTGACGTGATCGTAGATATTATTTCATGTCGTCAGTTAAGCTCTTGTATACTTACAAGAAGGTCTTTTGTGTTTCATGGCCTTTTGGAAATCACATTGAATTCAATTTCTAAAGACTTTTGCCTTGTCTAGGACTGGGAGTATTATCTAATCTCCAATAATTAATAATCTAAAAAGGTACTAGAACTATTTATTACGTGACATATAACGAAGTTGGTTTCAATTTTTTTTTTTTAAGTTACGAGCATATTTTAAAATTGTTATCTATTTGATTTTAATAGTACGTATAGTATTAGAATGACGACTTCATCTTATAAAATGTCATCTCTTTCATACCATAGCATTGGAGCAACGGTAAAATTGTTTCCGAGTGACTTATATATTATGAGTTCGAAACTTCGAATCGTAGAAATAACTATTAATGTTTGTATTAGGTTGGGCTGTATACATCACATCTCTTAGCGTGAAGTCCTTTTTCGAACCCTGCCTAAATGCAGAATTCCTTGTGCACCGAACTGTCCCGCGCTCTTTGATACCCATAGTGAGCACTGAGCAATAATGAATCGACAAAAAGAAAAAGAAAAGAAGTTAGTTATCACCCATTGCTAAAGTAATTAATTAACACTTGCTTATGTGGTATTAATTAGCTGTGTCTTTGCTATTAAAATCAGATGAACAATCAAAGGGATATGTCAAATCAGACAGCTAAGTAACTCGAGAAATCAAGCTAATACATTATTTTCTTGGGATCAAATAAAATTATTTTCAATTCAAGCTCATCGTAGATCACATATTTTTTTTAAAAAAAATTCTATTTCTCCATTATTTTTATTTTTTATTTATATAATATGGAATTATGACAAATAGAATAATAAAGAAGTGCAAGAAGATGACACAACATGCAATTTTATAAGAGCTTATAGTATATGAGATATTGGAAATAGCCACAAATGAGCTTGTAAATATAGTAATGGCATGGGATAAATGACTTTAGATCTATTGTAATCTTACCTCAAAATGGAGAAAGATAAAATTAACACTCAATATTATAAAATATGTATTCTCTGCCACATGATAATTTTCTTCAATTAAATAAGATTAAAAGATATTGGCAAATCAAACACTCAAGTTCATTAAAATAGTTAAGGACAAATAAGAAAATGACGAGTAAAATAACATAACTATAGCTAGATGAAATATTTAGATGATGGTCTATTACGTAAATCCACAAAGACTATAAAAAATAATATTATATTTATCCACAAAGACTAAAAAAATAGTACAAAAATGATTTTGGCTGGCGTGGGGTTAGTTAAGCTCATATATGAGCTGGATCCACGCTCAATGGAGTGACCCACTATAATTTATCAAAAATAAGAAGAAAAGGGAAAAACAAAATATTTTTTAAATAAAATAATATAATTATTTTTATTTTTTATCT
>AWOL01S0012264.1:0-24867 GCA_000715115.1 Nicotiana otophora | reverse complement strand
AATAATATTTTTATTTAGGGTGGGGTGGGGCGAGGGTGGGTTGGTAGGGGATGGGGAACGGGGGAAGGTTGGAAAAGAGTTTTGGAAAATGTTTTCCCTTCTCTTGATAGGGAAAACATTTTCCTCCAATTAGAGGAAAATGAGTTCATGAGGAAAATGTTTTCCAAAGCATTTAAGCCAACCAAGCATGGGAAAATTGGAAAATGTTTTCCTTCATCCCAAACACACCCTTAATCTTTGTTTTGTAACATGTACTTAATAACATTTCTCTGATTTCCTAGTAAAGCACTTATTAGTGGTAATCATGTATCGCAGAAATACCGGCTGTATCTCAGGAGGTTGAGCGGTGTATCACAGCATCCGAATGGACTAAATAACTCTTTCATGGGGCACCCAGAAGCAACATATGGAATGTCTTCTTTCAATGGGCTTGAGCTTCAAGCTTTAGCTGCCACAGGTCAACTACCTGCGCAAAGTCTTGCTACCCTCCAAGCGGCTGCATTGGGTAGGTCTGCAACAAAAGCTGCTATATCTATGCCTCTAGTAGATCAAAGAAACCTTTTCAGCTTTGAAAATCCCAAGTTGAGATTTCCCGAGGGACAGCAACAACTAAATAATAGCAATAAGCAAATTAACTTGCTTCATGGGATACCAACAACCATGGAACCGAAGCAGCTTGCAGATCTGCACCAGTCCTCGCACTCTCCATCCTTTGTGGCTATGAATATGCAAGGGAACTCCAGAGTGCAGAAAAATAACAGTCTACTGATGCATATGTCTCAACAACAACAACAACCACCGTCTAGGGCTCAAATGCTAAATGAAATCAATAATGGTAGTCAAGTTTCGCGGCCTCCATTGTCCATGTCACAACAACCTTTGTCGTCAAATGGTATACCTGGTGCAGTCTTATCACGGAGTGGTGGTATTGTTGCCAATGTACGAGGGCCTGTATACAGTCCAGTCTCCCAAGCATCTCCTATGGTAGATTTCTCGCTGAACCAAAACACGGAGTTGCAAAACAACAGCTTTCCTCTTGTGAGTAGTGATTCGGGGATGTCAACTATGACATCCAAAAGAATGCTTCAGGAAGAGGTTAACTCTGATATTAGACGATCTAGAGGATTCCCTTCTGGTTATAATATGTTTGATGAACTGCATCAGCAAAAATCACAAGATTGGGGTTTATCAAGTGTTGGATCAACCTTCGACGCCTCTCATCATTCAACTATACCAGGAACCCTAGATATCTCACCGTCCATGCTAGTTCAACAAGGTATTTCTTCAATGAAGAGGAATGGACAAAATGGGATTTCTCCTATAAGCAACGCTTTCTCTAGCAGGGAAGAAAGTGGAAATGTTAATCCTATGGGTGGAAATTTGCTTACTGTTAAAGCTGAACAACTTCCTGATGCGAGCTACCAAAGTAGCTTTTTTCCGGACCAATTTGGACAGGATGACCTCATGAGTGCCCTTCTGAAGCAGGTTAGTCCGAGTTTCTTGTCCTTCAGAATTTTCATTGTAGCGATGACATTATTTTTACTAACTTGAAATTTTATGAATTTCCAACAGCAAGAAAGTGTTGGACCAGTTGAAACTGAGTTTGGCTTTGATGGATATGCACTGGACAATCTTCCTGTGTAAGACGTGAAAAGAGTTTAGGTTACGGTAGCTTACACTGTGAACATATATTTCAGAGTCACTACTGTATATAGTTGTCTTTACAGCTGAAAAATGACTACTGGGAAACCAAAACGCTGGAGTTTAGCTCGCTGTTCCAATTCTTGATGTTGGATTCTTGTTTGGCTGCATCTTCTCGTCTGATTCTTGATTCTTGTGGAATTAGAGCAAATATTGAACTGGAGTCGGATGACAAGTATGAAGGGTAATTGTGTATGATACTTCTGCATGATAATATGCAAAGGCATATATGCAAAGTTTTGACTGCTATATAGCTAGGTGATTTTAGGACTATTGCACATCCTACAAGTAATTTGTGGAAGGTGTCCTGTTTGTGGGGTGCAACGCGTTGTAGGGATTTTCTTGAATGGTCGGATTTCTTTACTAACTGAAATAACCCGATTTTATGTTACATATTTCACTTTCAGAAGTTGATCTTGATGTACAGATTAAATTTGGATTGCCATAGAGTGCAACTCTCTGGGATTCTTTTAGTTGCTCATTTAGCTGATATTCTTTTGCTTCCTTTCATGTTTGTTTTTTTTGTATGAGCAGTTTAGAAATTGGGACCTCAGTTTCTGTTTGTTAACAACATATTCTTTCTAAAGATTAACTTTAACTTGGATTCAGCTAATAAAACAAAAAATGTGAAGGTTTGTGTTATTCAATATATAGTATTTATAGACAGGAAGATCCATCTAAAGACTACATTTACTTTTAAATGTTTCTAAGTTGCAGTTTTCATTGTACAAGAATTTTTCCAAGTGATGAAATCCAGATCTATGTTTTCCTCTCATTTTTTAAATCAATTTGGTAAGATCTAAATTTCACTAGCAGTGAAGCAAATTGATTATTACCTAAAAGAGTACAACTTTAAATATAAAACACCGAGTACATAATAATCCCTTTCATTTTCCAATATCAATCTGATCTATTGTCTTCTTTTCTCCAAAAGATCAAATTTTCGCCAAAACCATACTTAAGGTTGTTGCATAAATCATCGTTAAAACAGTTCTACACCTTCCACAACATACAGATCAAATAAGTAGTTAGCATATCCATGACTTGTAATTAAAATATTATAAAATTATAAATTAAATTTAAAATATAGAGCTCTCAACTTGATTAAGCTCCTTCTTGATCATTCAACTCATACACTAACTCACTCACTTAACCAACTCACAAATGGCACTACTTTTACAGCCACTACAATTTTTTCTTTCATGTTTTCATATGGTCATTTCGGATTGAAACATAATTATTGTACTTGTTACAAAAAGAGCCACAAGAAAGAGCCATCAATAAAAATGCTGCTTGTTCTACTTCTCCCAACTTCCTCTTCTGAGTAGAACTTGATCTTGGTCTCTGCAAAATTACTTCTCTTCCAAAAGGAAATACTTTCCTTTTCAATGAAGAAACAGTTTTCTTCCCAAAATTATTGCTTCTACTATCTTCACTGTTGCTACTACTGTTACAACTTTGGTGCTGTAGTCCAATGCTTTTGTTTCCAAATGCCATTGATTTCTTTGGTTTCTTGTCTTCTTTGTTCAACCCCAGAAGCGCTCTTATCTTTTTCCTGCTTTTAATCCCACAGGCATTACATAGTGACTGCATCCAGAATGATCAATATCATCAAATTCAAGTTCAAAAAGCCAAAAGTACCAAAATAACCATAATCACTCTACTCAAATGATTTATTGTTCATTTTACACAACTATTACTCTCTCCGTTCTATTTTATATAGGGATTGTTACACAAATAGCCGGCCAAATTCAAGGTTTACTTTTTCTAGCCGATATACATAGATTATACAATAATTATACACAGTTATACATGTATTATAATACATCCAACGGCTATTTTTAATTTAACAGATTAAGTGGGCGGCTATTTGCGTTAATTCTTCTTTTATATATTTGTCATAATTTTGCATTTTTAATTTATTCCAAAAATATGACACCTTTCTAATCCTAAAGACAGAATGCTTACTCTTAATAAAATAGTAGCATGTTTAATACTACAAGTTCCAATAGCATTTTTTGAATATATTAAAAGTATTTCTTCCTTTCAATATATAACTTCATTCACAAAACACCATATAAAATGAAATAGAAAGTGTACTAAATCAAGAATCAAACAACTATTTAAAGAAAGGACAAACCAGTGCCCAAAGCATACCGCACTCACGCGGAGTCTAAGGAAGGGGCATACCCATAGAGATTTGATGTAGACACACTAACCTAATATAAGCATTAGTGAGAGCTTTTACAATTATGTGATGTATACACTCTACCATAATACAAGCATTAGTGACTAACTTTCAAAGCGTAAACCAGTAAGCTAAAGGTCACACATAGACAACTTTAATATCGCTCCAAGCTCCCCTTCAAAATCAAACATCTCTTATTCAACTAAAATTACTTCATGAAATTTAATATACATTTTTAGTTCTTAGTAATAGTTATGATTTTGTAATCTTATTGATAACTATGATGTTTGAGCCAATTTGATCGCGCCTAACTTATATTTAACTACTTACTTTATAACTTGTAATTTTTAAAACATGATTTATTTTCCTTTTATAAAAATTAGATAAAAATTGAAATTACAAAGAGCTACACTAACCTTGGGACCAGCAGGTCCACCTCTCCAAAGAGGAGTTTTAGTTGTACCACAATCAGCACAAGTCTTAACATCACTCCTTTCTGGTGAAGAAATTTCACTACTCATTTCTTCAGATCTTATACTCTGCAACAAGAAAAAAATTCCAAATCAAACACAAATACACGTATAGAATAACTCAAATACAAGCTATAAACAAAGTAATTAAACGAGAATAATTAACGATCACTCACCTTATCACTTAAATCCACCATTTTAGATCACCTAATCAAAAGACCCAAAATTTTCTTAATTCTACTATAAGCTCAAGAAACTAGAAATAGAAATAAACAGTTTGAAGAAATGCGGGATTTGTTATGAAGATAAGAGAAGAGTGAACTGGGCGATCAGGCGGGGGAAAAAAGAAGCGGTGGGGTTTATAAAGGAGGAGACGAAAACCCTAGGTACGCGGGAGTTTGAAAAGACGAAAGTGTCCTTGATTTGAGAACCTTTTTCAGTTTTTACCCGCCAAAAGAGTTGAGCTTTAACTGAAAAGGGCGCCAATTAATTTTTAGGGTTTGGAGCTATTTTGGGAATTGTATTTAACTGCACACAAATGTCATAATTAAAAGGTCAAAAGAATAAACTCTTTCTTCTTTCTTTTCCACAAAAGCAAAACAAAACAAAAAAATGGAAAAGAAAAATGAATTTAACCCGACCCTTGAGTAATCTTTCATGTATTTTATGAGCTTTTTTTATTTGCCCGAAATAGAAAGATCAATGTACATTGGTTTCAAAATGTACATATGGTGGTGGAGTTTACATTAGGTTATGGTTTAGCTTTTTGAAAAATTGATTTCAAAATGCTGGTGAAATAATTCTGAGAAGTAATTGTGTGTTTATTTTTGGCTTTCCATCCAGTATTTAATAATCATATTGCAATCTCGATTAATTTAGATTTGCTCCACGTAAGACTCATTCATTAAAAAAATCTTCCTATCAGATTTTTTCATTCTTAAAGCTCGAACACACGAACTCTGACTAGGGTGATTTGCACAAATAGGACACTTCGGTGCCACTATTGATTCTTTGACCCGGCATGCGATATGGGAGAACTTTATATTTAATAAATGTTGCTCCTCGCTTGCCCTATGGGCAATACTTTTGACCTTATTTGTTCATGGGACAAACGGATGTCAAAAAATTAAGATCATCCATTTTTAAAGTCATTAGATATAATTTTCTGCTTTAATTATGGACGGAGGGATCTTATCTTCCCACCACAACTTTTGGCGTAAGTACTAAGTATAGTTGTCTATTTGTTTAGTTTTGTAATTGTGTTTGGAATAGTTGATCAGATCTATTTGTATTTTGTATATGAGATCACTCAACTCAGATCATATGAATTAAATATATGAGATTCAAACAAAATCATACTTAGACACCTCGCAGGAAGACATCTTTTCTTTTTCTTCCTTCCTTTAATTTTTATATTTTATATCTTTCTTTTACCTTTTGTCTTTTCTATGTTCAACATAATTTTAATTTTAGAGTGTCATGTTATATTTTCAGTAAAAACAAAATCAGGTGAGATTTACTTTATAGTTAATGATGTCAAAGTTGGATGACTTTTATGTATTAGAAAAGTGGCTTTAGTGTGATAAACTTTAAACTTAATAATTTTTATAATTAAAAAAATGACTTTTGTGTTACAAACTCAAAGTTAAATGATTATCGATGAAATCGCTTAAATTTAGATAGTTGTACCTAATATTGTAGACCGGGAAAAAACAAAAAGTTAAAGTATTTTATTATTATTCAAGAAATTAAAACAAATGAATAATGTTCGAAAGAGTAGGGGGAAAACTACTCCATTGTGGGACAAACTATAGCAGTAGAAATAAAACAAAGGAACAACATTTTGGAAAGAACAAAAAAAGAAAAACAAAACTTTGGGACAAACAAAGAATGGGTCTTCCTCTATATGATACCAAAAAGAAACAAAAAAAGGAAAATACTCACAATGCAACAACTTGTCACGAGAAAATATTGTAAATGCCAAATGCTAAGAGTAATTTGCATCTCATATCCACATCCAAATGCCAAGTGCTCAAGGGGAAAAAAGCAAAAAAAAAAAATTAGCATTACATATTTAACACAAAGGCCCACTTTTGTTAGCTAGACATTAATTCAATCAACACACCTTATAAATAGAAAATTTCCACCAGTCCCAAAAAAAAAAAAAAAAAAAAAAAAAAAAAAAAAAGGCAATAGAGTCTAGAGACCTTCACAAGCAGACTTAATCCGTGGCGGAGCAAGAAAGTTCAACATAGAACTAAAAAAAAATGTAAGAATATCATTCTTAAAATTTGAACCGGAGACGTAAAATAATTTTGAACCAAACCTATTACGGTATAACTTTAAAATAAATAAAATCCCATTAAACCCCCTTTATTACATGTAGCTCCGCCACTGGACCTAATAGAGAAAGTACTTTTAATACTTAAGTTTGTTATTGTGATGGCTAAATCTTGAGAAGAAATGTGCAAGCATTGCAAAGAAGGAACCAATGCAACACATGATCCATGCCACAAAAAGCACAATCCAATCCTTCCAATTCTTCTTAGGGAGATGGTTTCTATCAGATTGCATTAGAGATCTATACACTGCTTCAGTTAGGGCAAATGCTGCTACTGGATCTGATTCTTCTGGCAATATCCCCTGCTCTGTCAGGCAAGCTATATCATAGGCGCCTGTCGTCTCCGGTATCCCTAAATATTCGCATATTTTCAGCCTGCTGGTAATCCTTTCCTCCGCGCTAATCATGTCACCATGTGTTAATATTAATAACGGATTCTCGTCTGTTAAAAAGGAAAGAGATTAGATAACTATAGAGCAGATTCAGATTCAACTAGTAAGGTAAATAGACATAACATCATTTTCAACCAACCCCCATCGACGCACTATATGTGTAGCAAATCAAGTGAATGTAAAATATCATTAGAAACAAAATAAACAAATATTGATTTCTCGCACGTAATATTATTTTAGTTGTCCTTTAAGAATCCTCCGGTAATTACTGTAAACAATCATTTTTCTACCCTTCCTATCCTTTTAACATTTAAATCGTGCCACCATGTGTTAGTATTAACGACGGATTCTCATCTGCTGAAAAAAGAAAGAGATTAAATAACAATAGAGCAGATTCATATCCAACCAAAATGTAATATCATCTTCAACCAACCTCCGTTGACGTACTACACGTGTAAAAAGAACAAGCGACACATAATAAACAAATGTGTTTTCTGACAACAACAATAATAAACTCAATGTAATCCCACAAAGTAAAGTGGGGTCTATCGGAAACAGTCGCTCTACGATCGCAAGGTAGAGGTAAGGTTTCTGACACTTAATGTTTATTCTAGTTGTCCTTTAAGAATCCTTAAGTAATTACAGTAAACAATTATTACTTAGTTGAATTAAGTTAAAGAGCTTACTTGATTTCCTTATACAAGGGTTGTTGAAGAGATTCTTCAAGGTCTCCACAGGCTTCAAATCTCCAGAATTGAAAGCCTTGTTAATCTCTGATAAGTCAGCCACAACTACTACACAATCAACTTTTCTCTTAGTGTACCTTGTATTTGATCGTAAAGAACTAGCATCTGTTCCGCCACCATTAATAAACTTATAATCACCATGTCTAAGACAAGGTTGATTATGGCGAACTCCACGAGTCATCCATGACGAAACCTCCTCTAAACCCTCGTTCATATCATTAGAATCCAAGCCCCTTGTATCATACACACAAAATCCACTTCTCATTGATCTCAAAACATTGTGTTCTTCCAAGAACATGGTTGTATAGTGTGAATTCCCACCTATAACAAGAGTTACCATAGTGTCAATAAATGAAGACGGATCTGGGATTTTAATTATGTCCAATATATGCGAACTACCTTTATGTTCGAAATTAGCATTATTATTTTTTTCGTAAATTTTTGGAAGACGCACACACATACAGATAACGGAAAGAGTTTAATTTTTATATACTGATAATGTAAAAGTATATAAGATTATGTTAAAGATAATTACTTGCAACAAAAATAAGACAGGCTATATGTAAAAACAAGTAAAAAAAACACGGACAATGAAATTCTACGATATCTTATTTAAATCCATAAGAATTAAAAGGATGGGACTTTGCTAGTATTTTTTTCACAGCATTAACAAAGATATGTACATTTGTGAGGTAAAAGGGGAAACAATGTCTCACAACAACTCCATTAAATTTGGATAATTGCATCGACCCAACTTCTGTTTTTGTTAGCAAGAATAGAGTCTCAAATTCTGTCAAATATTTTTTGGAAAAATTCTTTTAAATGGATATTATTTAAACGCATCTCACATCTTGCATGTGGAATTTATTAGAAGCCGTTGTCCAATTCATCACCTCTCCGTGACAGCGAATAAATGGGCCATTTTCACACTTGTGTTTAAATGTGGATAGAGTAAAGAAATTAAAATTTGTTTGACTTAAACATTTTATAGCCACTTTGGCATGTTGGTAACCCTTAGAGCCCTAGCACACATGTGAATTTTTGTATAAATAAAGGGAACTAACGGCGTCGTTTGGCGATAAATTTTATTTACTTTTTTTCAAAAAAAATAAAAAATTACTCTTTTCGGAATCAGCGTTTGGCCATAAAATTTCAAATTTCACTTGAAGTTAATTTTTTGAATTTTTCGAAAATTTGTAAAACTCCAAAAGGCTAATTTTAAAATTTTCACTTCAAATAGAATCACAAAAATTCAAAAACAGCTTCAAATTGTATTCATGTCCAAACACAACTCTAATTTTCAAATACTATTTTCACTTGAATTTGTTTTTTTATTTATTATTTTTTACTATTTCACAATTTTTATGTCCAAACGCCTACTAAGATGTCATTGTTGAAAATATTTGGGAAGACAAAAAAATAATATTCCATCTGTTTTAATATATGTTTGAACCTTATCGAAGTAAAATAGTTAAATTGACTAAATATTTTGTGTGAATTCGGACATAATTTTTTTTAAAAAAATTTTGAAACAAAATTTCATATTTAGAAAATATATAAAAAGTACTATAAATGACAATAGCTAACAATTTCAAAATACTCAAAGAGAACTTTATTCGACTTGTCGGTAAAAGGTTTATTCTTTTTTAAACGGAAATATTTTGTGGTGGACGGGCAATGAAATGTGTGAAAAATTGAGTAAAGAAAAAAAGAAGAGTGATAGAGAAAACATACTTGAAGTTTGAGCAAAAGGAATGAGGCCAGATCGACCAAGAACACTATACATATAATTAACAAGAGAGCTTTTTCCAGAAGCAGATAGCCCCACTAGTACAAGTGTGATCACTGCCGGTATATCCATATCTTCTTTCTTTATTCCTCCTACTGGTAACCAAAAATCCCCACACCTGTAAATAATATTTCACTATATATTAATATCCGAGCCAGAATTTTTATCAAAAAGATTCGATAAAGATTATAGTTAAACCCCTTTCGATAAAATATGGCGTTGCCACTATTTGAAATAGTAAGTCAATATATGCAAATATCGAATTTCGATGTTCAAACTCTCGTACCAGTGTTTGGTGATATTTTCACCTGAAGTTGAAAATTTGAAATTTTTTTAAATTTGAAAAACTGCAAAAAAAATTGTTTTTCAAAATTTTCATTTCAAATAACTCACTAAAATTCAAAAACAGCTCCAAATTGTATTCATGTTCAAATAAAACTCTAATTTTTAAATATCATTTTCACTTAATTTTTTTTTCCCCTTGCTATTACAATTCTTATATCCAAACGTCCACTTAAAGTTTTTCAAACACAACTTACAACTTTCAACCAAAAAAATTTCACCTTTAACTTTAAATACTAATTTTCCAACTTCAAATCAATATTATATTGTGCAAACAACCTACTAACCTGTAAGTAATAAGCTTGTGTCTGAGATCTTCAATTCCCTCTGTTGAAATCAAAGCCAATCTCTCCATTTCTCTAAGAAGTTTAAGCCTAGGTGTAAGGTTTGAAAGATCAGAAATGTCAACTTTAAGATGACCATTTTCATCAAAATCTTGAGGTGTTCTCCACCACCAAATTGCTGTTTTTGGTAACTCACTTTGATTATCTTCATCACTAAATGAAAGATTTCTCATGCTTTCCTTTCTTTCTAAAAGAGGAAACTTTTGGGTTTTGAATCTTGAAGGGGTTTTTGGGTTATAAAATGGAGTTGAATTAGCTGAGTAATTATGGGTGTCAGCTATTTTATGGATCTGGGGATTTATTTGAGTAGGTGGGGTTTTAATAATAGTAATTAATTGATAGAAGAGATAGACAAGTGGTTTCCACGATATATATATTATAATGTATAAAACTGATTGTAAAGTTAGTGGCAGAGATGTTCTTGCCATTTCTTTTAGTTTATGTCCCTTATTTTCTTTTAATACCCGAGTTTTAAAAAGAGCCAAAAAACGAAACAGCGAAGGAAAGAAAAGCCAATGAAATTTAACGTATTGAGGAAATTTATACACGAAGCTTCTAGCCTTCTATCATCAAATCATATTGATTTATGTGATTTTGTTTTTTAAACCCCTCCCAAAATAGGAGGGAAACATAGAAGAAGTATATGTACTTTTTGCATCCGACCCTAAATTATACTAGCAATATTGTGGTCGTTACAAAAACAATCACTAATGCTTGTATTAGGGTAGTCGGTTTACAATGCGGCTCTTCCCTGAACCTTACGTGAATATGAGATACTTTGTGCATTGAACTGCCCTTCTTATGGCCGTAGTAATAATAAGGAATTTGGGAGGCGGAAGGGACTTCTAAAAAAATGAGTACTTTCTGTCTATTTAAAAAAAAAAAAACTTTCAGCAAAAGTGTTTCTCAAAAAATAATTTTGAAGAGTAACAGTTTGACTTTGAGTAATTAATTTGAAAAATATCTATATTTACTTAAAAGGAAGAAAGTGAGCGCTGAAATTTTGTAAGTGTTGTGTGCATAAAATGCCATGTAGCAACTTTGGGACAAATTAGTTAGTTTAGTTAAAATTAGTTTCTTTTTAAAAAATTTGAATTTGAAAATAGTTAAATAGGTATATATTATTTTTTTAAAGAACCGGTAGTTTCTACTGTTTTAAAAATACTGTATTTTTTATAAGAAAGAGGAATTGGGAATTCGACGCTTCAATCCCATGCCATTAGTGTTAGTTTAGGTAAAATTAGTTTCTCTTTTTAAATTTTGAATTTAAAACTAATTAAATAGGTATATTATTTTTTTAAAGAACCAGTAGTTTCTACTGTTTTTAAAAAACTGTATTTTTTATAAAAAAGAGGAATTGGGAATTCGACGCTTTAGTCCCACGCCATTCCTTCGCCTATTTGCCCTAAAAATAGCAAATCATCCAAATTCGGCTTCAATCCCACGAATTCAACTCCTCACCCACGAATTCTTCTGCCCTAGATTCCCAGTAATATGATTTCACATTTTTGTCAAATCAGTTTACTACTTTTACAATATATAATTTTATTCTTTTTCCCTCGTGTGCATATCAAACAATAATTCGGGACTACAAGAGGTGATTGGTATTATTAGTATTCATGAACAATCTTTATTCTAGTTGAGATTATATTTCTGTAACAAATAATTTCTGTGAAGTTTGTTGACGGCGTATATTATATAAAAAAGATCTGGTATCTATGGCAACTGTTGTTTACCAATCTTGGGGTTATACCACCGATTCTTGCAGATGACTTTTTAAAGAATCATCACCAAAAAGTCAATTATTTCAGATGATCTCTTGCCTCATATGTGTTTTTATAAGCATTTTGTTGGAGTTTTTATATATACTTATAAATCCCTCTATCTGTTTTCAGGAATTAATGGTGGCTGAAATAAATTTCGTTAGCGAAATTAACAGTAAGTCAATGAATTGAAAATTAAAGGTTTGTATTATCATGCTTTGGAAAAATCCGGATCGCGATAGACCTAATACCCTTTTTTCAATTGAGATTATTCTGATAGATGAAAAGGTATTGTTTTAAAATTTACGATTACTTTTTATTTTGCATAGTTTACGTATGCGTTAGTATATTGCAATCATATACATAATAACTTAGTCATTTTAACTAATTGACTATTTTTTAGGGCGACCGCATTCACGCAAGTATTAGCAGGTCTTTTATCCAAAGGTTCAAACAACAAATTAAGAAAATGGGTTTGTACATCATGAAGAATTTCGTGGTTTGTCCAAATAATCAAACTCAATCGCTATGCTAGCACATGAACACTTCTAGAGAAGCAACCGGATGAATTCCTTTCCTCATAGAACACATCCACAAGAAGCATAAACTCTGAGTCTTTCTAAAACCTGCACCTGAATCGATAAGGCGAAAAATAATGCACATTCATCAAGTTCTTTGCTTGAATTACCCCAGATTGTTTCTTTTCTTAGTCATAAATAATCCACCAATGCACCGATAACCAAAAAACGCACAAGCAGACAAACAAGCAATCCAATCGTAGACGGTGGGCTCCCCCACATAGCTTTAAGCTACCATCATATAAATGTAGAACCCACAAGGATTCCTCCTTCTCAATTACCATGATCTCGCACCGTCAACCCGTCAAATTTCTCGTGGTCTCTTGTTAAACTTTTCATAAACATTCCGAATTATCAACCACAATCGTATATTCGACCTTCTATCGGGTAGTAAGTAGAACTCTTTGTAGAAACTTCATCAAAATCACGCAACTACTAACCTGCTCATAAGAGATAACCCACATGTAGAATTTCTTACCGATATTTTCCAATGACACTGTACTGGGTACAACTACCACGAAATCAGTAAACCCTCTTAAGCCCATGCTCGTCCACAAGCTGTACAAGTCTGTTCATTCCCCATTGACATCCACTGAAATTCCGACAATGTATTCCAAAATCGAAGTTATGTTGCATCCAAAAACGATAATCAAGTTTTCACATCCCTCTTCATTTCAAGCACACTTCTTCCAGTCATATTAAACCTTCCTCGGTACAGTAGCCACCGTCCCAAATGAATTTTATAGACTTAATCATTGTCCATCATGATTCCCAAATCGCTCTAAACTTTTCTCAAGGCATATGGCTGCCCAACCACAGAATCCATACGCTACTCTATCACTCCCACTTCGGTTAAACCATTACCTTTAAGAAACTTCTCGACCTCTGCTTTTCATACTTGACCTGCTAGCAATTCAACCACTGCGAGACACCTTCTGTCATGTCCTTCCTTATTCTTCGTTACCCAAATGTTGCATCAAATCAAAATCCATCTCTGTAGAACCTGAACTAATAAATTGCTTCCAACTCTAAGCCTCTTCGAAGGTAATCTTTCTCGAGACATCAACATTCGAAATACCGATTCGATTCTGAAACCGCTACACACTGCTATCTCTGACAACCGCTTCTTAGACACCATTTCACCACACCCTACCCCGAAGGCAATTCAAGAAGACCATAACACCGACGAGCCTTAATGCGTTCAAAAAGGACGACGACACCACATCACAATCGAGAACTCTACCGCGCTCGAAAATATCAAGTCTCGTTACTCTATCAACCAAAGCCTGAACATTCATAGTCTGATTGCCTCTACTTTGCTGCTATTAAGTGCCGAACCTCTAAACCATACACTAAAAAATCCCTCTTTTAAGTCATTCACTGCCTCGACACATAAACAAGCACCCTACCATCATGCCAACACTGCGCGATAACCACCCATGAACATTATAGCAATCCGTACATAGCCTCAAAACTATAGGCAATACTAATACAGTACTGAAACGACATAACACCCTTCAACAGTTCGACGGCAATAGCTCGTTTGAATACGCAGGGAGATACATCATGCACTACATCTGTAGTACCACTGCAACTTTTCGATGCCCCATTGATAACTCAACATCGTGTAAGAGTGAGTGGAAGGAAATGAAGGCATAAGCCTCGATGGAATCAAATCGTACGACGAGGAATCAAGAAGGGAAGTGCTCCTAACAACCACGTTGCCTCTCGAAGATAAGTACAGACGTCTCCGTACTAATCCGCAAGACTCTACTAGACTTGCTCATAACTCGTGAGATCCACGTGAACCTAGAGCTTTGATACCAAACTGTCACGACCCAAAATCCCCTAAAGGTCGTGATGGCGCCCAACATCGCGCCAGGCAAGCCAACATTGAATTATTGACTTAATTACTCATTTTAAAAATTCTCAAATCATAAATCCCAATTAATATATAAATTAAACATCGGGTACTCGTAGGAGCCCGTGAATTCTCTTTATAAATTTCCGTATAAAGTATAAATTATAAGATAAAATGATAATAATTACGTAAACTACAATAATGAACATCTAGTAGGAACCCCCAAAATCTGGTGTCACAAGTGCATGTGCATCTACTGAGAAATATAATAAAATACAACATTTGTCTTAACTACAAGTTAGATAGGAGAATGTAAATAACCCTGATGGAGAGTGGAGACTCTGTATGCTGCGGATCATAACATGGAATGCAGCTCACCATAAAGTCCTCACAATAGCCGCGTCTCTATGCCCAAAAGACCACTAGAAATATACATATATATACCTGCACAAAAAATACAGCAGGTGTAGCATGAGTACGTAAATCAACACATACCCAGTGAGTATCTAGCCTAACCACAGAGAAGTAGTGACGAGGGATCGATATTGATACTTACTAGTGGTCCGATAAATCAAGTACAACAGAAAGTAAACAAGTATGAAGCATGGTAAAAATAGTGTAAACAAAGTTTTAGCACGTGGTACGATCCTCCTCTGAACAGTAAATGCAAGCCCTCAATTATCGATCACCTCCTCAACTGGAGTGGATATGGGAAATGGTCCCCACCAGATAGATCAAGTTGTCATGACCCAAAATCCTCTAAAGGCCATGATGGCACCCAACGTCGTCATTAGGCAAGCTAACGGTGAATTATCGACTTAACTACTCATTTTAAAAATTTTGAAATCATAAATCCCATTGAATAAATAAAATAAACATCGAGTACTCGTAGGAGCCCATGAATTCTCTTTATAAATTTTCGTATAAAGTATAAATTATAATGTAAAATGATAATAATTACGTGAACTACAATAATGAACATCCAGTAGGAACCCCCAAAAACCGGTGTCAAAAGTGCATGAGTATCTACCGAGAAATATAATAAAATATAGCATATGTCTGGAATAGAAATTAGACAGGAGAATGTAAATAACCATGATGAAGACTCTGTATGCTGCGTATCGTAACATAGAATGAAGCTATCCATAAAGTCCCTGCAATAGTCGTGCCTATGCGTCCAAAAGACCACCAGAAATATACATATATATATATATATATATATATATATATATATATACATGCACAAAAAGTTAACATGTGTAGCATGAGTACGTAAATCAACGCGTACCCAGTAAGTATCTAGACTAACCCCGGAGAAGTAGTGACGAGGGAGCGACATCGACACTTACTAGTGGTCCAATAAATCAAGTACAATAGAAAGTAAACAAGTATGAGGCATGGTAAAAATAGTATAAACAACTTTTTAGCACGCGGTACTATCCTCCCCTGAACAGTAAACGCAAGCCCTAAATTATTGGTCACCTTCTTAACCTGAATGGATATGGGAAATGATCCCCACCAGATAGATCGTCACAAATCAAATCAGAAAAACTCACAGATACGATGGCTTCTTGCCAAATATTACGCACGATGTTGTCGAGGCGAACGACACGATCCCATAAGAGTATTTATAGAAATGCCGAGGCGTACGACTCGATCCCAAAATAATGCGTTCATTGCCGAGGGTCGAATGACACGAACCATATATGCATCTATTATACTACTGAGGCGAACGACCCGCTCCCATGAGAATATAATACTTTAATGGGTCCTTAACCCCAGCCACGAAGATACGTGTGAGTTATGAGATTTAAAGAAGCTCTTAAATGAAAACGCACAATGCAAGAGGATTTCGTAAGAGAGACATAATTGTTTCGCGATGAATCAACTAGCTCATCAAATCTTTACAATAGTGAGTCCATCACTCTATGCAAGCCTAGTCTCAAGCCGTAACGCAAAATAAGGGAATTTTACAGGCAAGGATGACTCAAATAATACAATTAAAGCATGGCGTGAACCTGAACATAATCAGGAACTTTAGCATACGAACAGACACTCGTCACTTCATACGTGCGTAGCCCCCACAACATGTAGTATACAACAAGAACAACACCTACAGGGTAAATTCCCCCTCACAGAGTTATACAAGAGACTTACCTCACTCCGAAGTTCCATAACCAGCTCCAATGCCTCTTTAACTCTTCAATTCAAAGCCAAACGATATGAAACTAGTCAAACAATATGCAAATCAATCAAAACATACTCTAATGCTTATACTTAATCAATTTATAACAATTCTCAACTCCGCTTGAAAAGTCAATAAGGTCAACCCTCAGGCCCACATGCCCGGATTTCAAATATTTTTAAGGATAAACTTTACCCATAATGCCACGAACTCAAATATATAATTTATCCTAAATTCCATATCCAATTTCGTGGTAATAATCTAAAAATACCAATTTCTAAGTTTTCTACCAAAATCCCAATTTCTAATAATTTTTATGTTTAAATCCATATATAAACCATATATTTAACTAACAAAATGCGGGAATTACTTACCTTGACATGGATGATGAAAATCTTCCCTCCAAGAGCTCAAAATATCGCCCAACCAAATGAAAATATGAGAGAAATGGGCTAAGTCTCGGATATAAAGCACCCTACTGCCCAACGACTTTCGCACCAGCGGACCATTAGCCGCACCCGCAGACAAATCCATCGCAGGTGCGGTTCTCCCTAAGCCTAGGCAAATCCGCTTCTGCGGACCAAATTCCGCTCCTGCGCGACCGCTTCTGTGGTCCAACCTTCGCTCCTGCACACTCGCACATGTTGAATGCTTCCGCTTCTGCGACTCCAGTCTTGCCCAACTCCTTCTGCTTCTGCGATCACTTCTCCGTATCTGTGACTTCGCAGGTGCGGAATTTTCCTCGCACCTGCGCCCCCAGGTCCCTTCTACCAAAATCGCACCTGCGATAGCCCCAACACACCTGCGTGACCGCATCTGCAGCCACTTCCCACGCAGGTGCGATTGCACTAGATCTCAGTTGCCTCAACATTTCTTCTAAGTCCAAACTCGTTCCATTTTCAATCTGATTCGCACCCCGGGGCCCCAGGACCCCATCCAGCCATACCAACGCATCCTAAAACATGATACGAACTTAGTCGAAGCCTCAAATTATGCCAAATAATATCAAAAGTATAATTCGACGATCGAAGCCTTTCTTTAAACTTTCAATCATTCAAACTTCGCTGAACGCGTCCGAATTATGCCTAAACATTCCGGAATAACGCCAACAAGTCATAATACATGAAGTGAAACTACTCAAGGCCTCAAACCGCCGAGCGACGTGCTAGAGCTCAAAACGATCGGTCGAGTCGTTACATATAAGACCATTAGAGGAAAAAATTATTATAATCTCTGATTTTCTCTATATATAAATGGGGAACAAGATAATTTTGGTGATAATGATGGTATATAAAATTCAGCTATACGTTATGCATTCACTATATTGAATGATCTATTGTAAAAGAGTAGAATAAAGTATTCTTATAAACCTTCTTCTAAAAGAACTTGATCACGCGAAGTTGGTTGGAGAAGTTCAACAGTAATCGGTAATGTTCTTAAGATCGCACCGCAGAGTGTTGCAAACTTTAAAAGGGAGTGGAACTATAGTGTAGGTTATTTCCACTCGATATTCAAGTACTGAGACTAAATTTTAAGATAATTGATTATTTTCTTGAACTTTAAGGATAAATCATGAATTCTTTTGGTCTCGCATTCCTGGAGGTGCTAGCAAGCATTGCTAACTTCTTCTTTTTTTGCTTAATCTTTGAGGAAGTCTTACTCATCGAAATCTTTGCTTAAATCTATTCAGTTGACAAATTTATTTTCCAATCATCTTATATCTTGTGTAATTTTTTAAATTGCTCTGACTGTAACCAACTTTTATTTCTATATCAATATAATTCCTGTAACAATCATCTTCTGCTGCCTTCAATTTATGTGGTGCATATTGTTTTGATGCGAGAGTAGATAATAATAGCCAAGGGTGAAGGATGAGAACCATATGTAGTGTCGCACCTACGAAATGATGTATTTGTAGGATTACGTAGAGCATAGCGAAACCATCTTAGGCTAACTTTTCTCATTTTATCATATACATCTACGTGATTTAGTCGCATTTTTAGTGGACGCAACCATCTATAATCCTCTATAATCTGGTATTACCCATCGTGGCATTAAAATTTCTAAGACACCTAGGCCCAGTATTTACACACATGTAACATTGTTGGTCTTCCAATTATTCTAAAATATCGCACTCACTTTGCTAGCCCGTAAGGCTCCTCCTTTTCAATCATCTTGTTTGAATTCGATCTATTACATCTTTATCTACCATACCGTTCTTCTAATGACTGAGCCTGGATATCTAAATTACATTTATTTTAAGAACGCAATTTGATGCATCTCTACAAGTGAAGTTGGCGGTTCAAATCTCACTTTGGACTGTCTTATTTTCAATTCTATTAAATCGATTCATTTGCTTCATATTTTTAGTATTCCAATTAGACGAAGGTGATGTAAATCTTATGTTATAGGCTGAATTGCAAATTACAGTCTTATATTATTTGTCATTTAATCACTTTTTTGATTTTCATAAATTGCAGAGTATTTCTTGCAGACAAGTGCTATTCTTTCAGCATTAGTTGATATCCTATGAGAAGAAAGGATCAGAAAGACAATTGCAAAATATTGGATGATTTACTAGAGATTCTTCTTCTCCAGTAAATCACATATATTCTTTAATATCGGATAGGCTTCATATGCCACTAGCAACTTTTATTTCTTCTTCTTAGTTCGGTATTTGGAAAGGTTCGAGTTGAAGTCGGAATACTTGGTTCCTTAATGTTGGCTAAAAAAAGGCTAAGTTTTACTTGAGTCAACATTTTAGGTAAACGGCCTCAGAATCGGGATTTGATGATTCCAATAGGATCGTATGATAATTTTGGACTTGATCGTATATCCGGATCGGGTTTTGGATGACCCGGGAGCATTTCAGCGCTTAATGTTAAAAGTTAGCTTATCGAAGGTTTAAAAAGTTCCTTAAATTTGGTTTAGAGTAGGCTTTGGTGTTATCGAGGTCCATTGGAGATTCCGAATCTGGAATAGTTCTGTATAGTGATTTAAGACTTGCACGCAAAATTTGATGTCATTTGAAATAGCCTAGGTATGATTCGACGCGTTCAGAGCAATTTGCAAGAACTTAAAGTTCATAAGTTAATTCGATTTGGTTTGGGGTGCGATTCTGAGTTTTGCTGTTGTTTTCTGCATTTTGAGGGTTCAAACAAGTCCATCTCATATTACCAAACTTGTTGGTATGTTTGGACGAGGCCTCGGAGGCCTCAGGTGCAATCCGGATGATGGACGAATCGATTTAGAGCTCAAAAGGGCTGTTGGTGCACTCGTTCTGGTGTGCCCGCACCTGCGAGCTTTTGGCCGCAGGTGTGATCCCGCAGATGCGAGATCTTGGCCTCAGAAGCAGCTTTGGGCAATTGGCCAATGGTCCGCAGAAACGGAGAAGCACGCGCAGAAGTAGCCTCGCCTCTACGATGAGTATCCCGCAGGTGCGAGTGTGATGACCCGATAGGTCATCTTATCTTTTAGAACATAATTCTGTGTTTTGAGGTCTCAAAAACCTCATTTTATCCTTTCTCGATTTGCGTGCATCCGAGTGTTCTTCCAGAAGGCTTATATGTTAAAAACTGATAAAAATAAGAATTTTTACCTTAAAAATTAATTTGAGTTGACTTCGGTCAACGTTTTGAGTAAACGGACCCGAATCCATGTTGTGATGGTCCCGATGGGTTTGTATCGAAATATGGGACCTGGGCGTATGCCCGAAATCGAATTCGGAGGTCCCTAGCTCGAGTTATGAATTTTTATTGAAAATTAAAAATTTGAAAGTTTAAAATGATTTTTAAGAATTAACTGATGTTTGGATATTTTGATACCGGGTCCGTATTTTTGTTCCAGAGCCCGGTACATGTCCACTATAATATTTATAACTTGTTTGTCGAATTTGGTGAGAAATGGAGTTGATTTGATGTGATTCGGACGTTCAGTTGTGAAAATAGAAGTTTTAAAGTCTCTTGAAAACTTTCTTTGATTTGGTGTCCGATTCATAGTTCTAGGTATTATTTTGGCAATTTGATCGCGCGAGCAAGTTCGTATGATATTTTTAGACTTGTGTGCACTTTTAGTTTAGAGCCTCGAGGGCTCGGGTGAGTTTCAGATAGGCTACAGAGTGAAAAATTGGACTTATAGCATTAATAGTGTGCTTCAGTTTTATTGCATGCCTCAAACCTCGTAATTGCGAGGTCAATCATCGTAATTGCGACCACCGATGGGAAGGCCTGAGTTCGCATTTGCGAACAAAGCTTCGCATTTGCGAAGAGGGATAGGGGGAGACAGTGATCGCAAATGCGATCAAATGGTCGCATTTGCGGAGATCATTGTTCGCAATTGCGAACCATTCTTCGCATTTGCGAAGAGGGATAGGGGGAGACAGTGATCGCAAATGCGATCAAATGGTCGCATTTGCGGAGATCATTGTTCGCAATTGCGAACCATTCTTCGCATTTGCGAAGAGGGATAGGGGGAGACAGTGATCGCAAATGCGATCAAATGGTCGCATTTGCGGAGATCATTGTTCGCAATTGCGAACCATTCTTCGCATTTGCGAAGAGGGATAGGGGGAGACAGTGATCGCAAATGCGATCAAATGGTCGCATTTGCGGAGATCATTGTTCGCAATTGCGAACCATTCTTCGCATTTGCGAAGAGGGATAGGGGGAGACAGTGATCGCAAATGCGATCAAATGGTCGCATTTGCGGAGATCATTGTTCGCAATTGCGAACCATTCTTCGCATTTGCGAAGAGGGATAGGGGGAGACAGTGATCGCAAATGCGATCAAATGGTCGCATTTGCGGAGATCATTGTTCGCAATTGCGAACCATTCTTCGCATTTGCGAAGAGGGATAGGGGGAGACAGTGATCGCAAATGCGATCAAATGGTCGCATTTGCGGAGATCATTGTTCGCAATTGCGAACCATTCTTCGCATTTGCGAAGAAAGCAGAAGTGTGGAGAGATTCGCATTTGCGGGGTTCGCAAGGTCACAAATACGACATCTCCACCTGATCAAATATGACTTAGACGGGATTTTTGGTTCATTCTTTAAATTTTCAAACTCAAGAACCTTAGAGGCGATTTTCCAAACTAGTGATTCTATTGGGCGATATTGGTAAGTGATCCTAAACTAGTTTCTTTCAATCTTTCGCTACTTTTCTTAAGAGTTCAACCTAAAATCTAGGTTTTTCATGGTGGAAATTGGGAGTTTGGGTAGAATTAGGAATTTTTGCATAATTAAAATTTAGACCTCAAATTGAGGTCGGATTTCGAAATAAATTATATAATCGAGCTCGGGGGTGAATGGGTGAATGGATTTTGATCCGTACCTCGAGTTTTGACCAAGAGGGCCCGGAGTCGATTTTTGACTTTGTAGGGGAAAGTTTGGGGAATCTAAAGTTATGCATAGTAATTGATTTCTTTAGCAATAATTGATATTATTGAGTCGTTTGTGGATAGATACGAGGGGTTTGAAGGTGGATTCTAGAGGAAAAATGGTAATTGAGCATTGAGTGGCCTTTGGAGCGAGTAATTGTTGTGTCTAACCTTGACTTGAGGGAATTAGGAACCCTCGGACTATATGATATGTGAAATTCATGTGAGAGGCGTATATGTGAGGTGACGAGTACTTATGCGCCACCAATTTATCTATTTTTCATGTTTCTCCCATTTTTCTCATATTGGCTCTTTTCCATTCTTAATTGTTACATACTCTACTGGTGTTCCCATGCCTAATTGCTACGTGTCAGACATTGTTTTCTCCGGTTAATGATATTAGTTTTTCCATAGTTTTATTATCTCCTGTTATTTGCTTAAGCTGGTTTACTGGTACCTTTATGTTGTAAGTTCTGAATTGATCTCGTTGTGTAGTATTATTTATATGGATTTTCATGGTGTACAAGTTTCCTATTTGCTTCAGTTTGGAGTTTAAGTATTGTGAAGGGTTTCTGTGATTTAAATTGTGAAATTTCTGTATATACAGAGTAATTAATATTGATATGGTGGGATCAGGTTGCACGCCACAACATGGGGAATAAGGGTGATATATTAAGGTGGAATAATGGTGAATTTATACTGCACAATGGGAATGGGCTGCACGCCGCAACATGTATAATAAAGGTGGATTGTTTGGTGGAATAAGGGTGAACTATGATTGTGTTATTGTGACACGGTGGGAACGGGTTGCACACCGCAATATGTATAATAAGGGTGGATTGTTTGGTAGAATAAGGGTGAACTATGATTGTGTTATTATGATACGGTGGGAACGGGTTGCACGCCGTAACAAGTGTAATAAAGGTGGATTGTTTGGTGGAATAAGGGTGAACTCTGATTGTGTTATTGTGATACGGTGAGATCGGGTTGCGCGCCGCAACAACTTATGTGTTTATGTTTCCCTGAGCTGTGTTAGCCTTATAGTATTCTCTTTTGCACTTAAGGATCGGTAATTTCTGAACACTATTGATATATCTCCGGGAGTTATTGTATTTCTTGCAATTTACTGCTTTCTTCTATGCTGCATTTCCTGTTTTGTTTTTATTATATATACTGCGTACATGTTGTAGTGTGAGTGACTCGCCTTACCCTCGTCACTATTTCGTCGAGGGTAGGCTCGACACTTACTAGTATATGGGGTCGGTTGTACTGATGCTGCACTCTGCACTTCCTGTGTAGATTTTGGTGCTGGTCCAAGCTGATCGTGAGGTCAGCTGCTGGATTCATCCGACAGGAGTCCCAAGGTAGATCTGCCGGCATCCGCAGACCCTGGAGTCCCCTTCTAGCCATTGCATTTTACTGTTTCTTTCCTTTCAAAAACAGTTGTATTTCTTTCAGACATTTACCTGTAGAAAAATCTTAGAAGTTCGTGAATTGTGACTCCAGATCCGGGTAGTAGTATATATATATATATATATATATATATATATTATATACTTCCGCACTCATTTTTAAACTTGTTTTAGCTTATTTATTGTTATTTACTGAAATGTATAAGAAGTGGCTTAATGATTCCCTAATGTTGGCTTGTCTAGCAAGTGAAATGTTAGGCGCCATCACGGCTTCGACGGTGAACATTTCGGGTCGTGATAAGTTGGTATTAGAGCACTAGGTTGCCTAGGTCTCACAATTCACGAGCGAGCTTAGTAGAGTCTGGGGGATCGGTACGGAGACATCTGTACTTCTCTCCTAGAGGCTATGAAGTTTAGGAAGAAATTTCACTTATATTCTTCTCTGTCGTGCGATTTTGTTTCCTCAATATTGATTGAACTCTTCTACTTTTATTCTTTCGCAGATGGCGAGAACACGTACCGCTCCTTTAGCTGAGCAGCAGCCAGAGCCTCCAGTAGCAGCTCCTACGAGGGACAGAGGTCGAGGCCGAGGCTGTGCTAGAGGTCGAGGCAGGGGCGGGGCTCCGCCCAGCGTACGAGTAGTAGCCCCAGTAACGGAGCCTCAGGTAGAGTTTGACGAGGAGGTTCCAACCCAGACTATTCATGCCGGATCAGCTTAGGTTCCGGAAGGGTTCATTGCCACCCCAATGCTTCAGGACGCTTTGGTCAATTTGGTGGGCCTTATGGAGAGTGTGGCCCAGACTAGCCCATTTCCTATAGCACCAACTGTCTCTCAGGCTAGAGGAGGAGCCCAGACTCCTTCTACTCACACTCCGGAGCATATGGCTCCCCAGTATCAGACTCCAGCTGCTCATCCAATTGGAGTAGTTCAGCCGGTTGTTGCGGCACAAACCGGTGTTGGGTTAGCTATGTCTTTCGAGGCTTTGTGGAGATTGGACAAGTTTACCAAGCTCTTCCCAGTTCACTTCAGTGGTGCTACTTCAGAGGATCCCAGGAGTATCGTGACAGCTATCATGAGGTGCTATAGAACATGGATAGTGGAGACCAATGGGGTCGACTTTGCTGCATTCCAGATGACTAGTTCTGCCAAGAAATGGTGGAGGGATTATTTGTTGACCAGACCAGCTGGGTCGCCTACTCTTACTTGGGACCAATTCTCTCATCTCTTTCTAGAGAAGTTTCTCCCTATCAGATTGAGAGAGGAGCATCGTCGTTAGTTCGAGCGTCTCCAGCAGGGCAGTATGACTGTTACCCAGTATGAGACCCGTTTTATGGATTTGGCCCGTCATGCTCTTCTTCTGCTTCCTACCGAGAGGGG
>AWOL01S0012254.1:151777-169989 GCA_000715115.1 Nicotiana otophora | reverse complement strand
TCCAACTCGTGCGTTGAGGTTTAAGGTAAGTTTAAATGCTCTTTTGGTTTATTCCAAGTAATGCTGTCATGTGACATAACGAAAGGGTAAAGGCTTGAATATTAAACAGATGGCACATGTATCATGTTGAATGAATAATATGACCATATGAGACAAGTATATCGTACCATGAGCATACTTTGTGTGAGAAGAGTGCTAAAAGTGATTACCCACCTCGAAAGAGGCATTGACGTGATAAATGAGACATAAGCTTAACTAGTACATGTGGATAGTGTGGGAACCATGTATATGATTCTAAGATGTAAACATGTTACATAGGCACGTGATATATAAAGGCATGGCCAGGAGAGTAATGATAAATGTGTAGGTCTCTCACGGGAGACAAGAAGTTATAAAAGGAGAGTTGATTGAACCCACAATGAGAAGACCCTAGCACTATGAACGTTATAAGAATCCTAGGAATATGCGAAGTGGTGTTACACTCCAAAAAGGATATTGACATGAGGGAGTTGGATCCCAAGCCTATGTGGCTGAATAAGAGTAGAGAACGTATGAGGTTAATACCATGGTGACTTAAATCTCTCTAATAGTCGAACATATATATGAGGGATAGAGACATGAGACATACGTCCCTGAAGTTGCTAAATTCAAGACTTGTGTCAAAATGTAAATCATTCACCCCAAGTGGGGGAGTAAGGGCCATAGAGAGGCCACTTAAATACAATAAAATAAGATTAAGACCATGTAGCTATGATGTTTGAATATTTTGTTGAAGACAGGTGTAGTCTAGAAAAGAGATAATGGGTAGCATGATTCTCTGAAAGGATATGCTAATGATAGACCACTAGTACCCCCAAAAGGTGAAAGGTTAAGGAAGGTAAATTCTTCATACATGGCAATGTAAATGACAGGGTCAACGATCCAAGGAATTTTATACTTGTTAGGGGGTCAGGAACAATGGAACCCAAGGAAGTAATATAGGTTAAATGTGAAAGGTTGCGAGTTTTTAGAATGAGTTAATCACGGATTTGCGATTTAGCTAAACCTCTAAGGCTTTAAGGAAGACACAACGAGTGGGAAAGATAAATGTTATGTTATAATAACCCAAGAGTGCATCGGTACTTGATGGAGAGTCTCTTAAGAATCTTACAAGCAAGGAAGTGTTAAGTGATACACGGATGAACACACTTTCCCACGGATATCCCAACAAGTGTCGAGAGGTGAGCATGATGAATTCCCAACTAAGGGAAAAGACCACGTAACGTATGGAAGGGCACATAGCTATTCAATAACTAGGGAGAATGAGGCGAGCAGGAAGAAAATCTATACCAGACTGATTTCGGTCGGTATTTCGTTCAGACCAAAGTCGGTCAGAATTTCTTGGACGAAATTTGCCAGTTTTCTAGTAGTGTCGTTCGTCCTCTTTAACCGTCTTCCCTTTAACCCCGATTCTTCGTTTCGCTCGAACTTGATTCTTCTCATGTTTGGCCATGCTCGATTCCGGATGTACCATTCATCCATCCCGGGCTTCCATCTGCGGGCACCCTCGGCCTTACCCGAGCCAGCGTCGAATTACGTTGTTCTTCGTTTCTTCATCGGGAAATCCGGGGTAACTTTATCCCCGATTTTATCCATACACAAATTTCATTCGTTGTTAAGCGTTCCACACTTCTACCCCATTGGAATTGATTTACAGAAATGCAATCGGGGAACTTCAGATATTATGTGATTTCGGAAGAATACCGTAATGAAAGTTTTTTGTCACACGAGGAGCTGGATACTGGTGTATATTCGACGCAGTAAGCCTCTTAACCAACACTAAAATTGCCATTTCCTCATTTTTCAGATATTATGTGATTTTGGAAAATTGAGAAAGGAACTTAATTTACTTACGATGATGTCTGCACTCCTCATCTTATACCGTTAATGATAAAATTCAGGTTTAAACCTATAACTTATTTTTGTTAAAAATGAGGCCCACAAATTTGGGGCCTAAAGCAGTGGCCTTAATGGGTTCACCTTAGAGCCAGCTTTGAAACCAAAAGGAAGCTCAATTGAATTTCTTTCATAAAAATTATACTGTGCCAAATAGGGTAAAAACAACTTTTTTTGTTTATATAAAACATATTGAAATTCTATTGACATAAGAAAAAAATTTCTACTTCTAGTGGAAAATATTGCTAAAAAAGTATACTTTGGATTGCAATTTTGAATCGAAATGTGGAATTTTTAATTTGTTTTTTTTTTTGTGGGGTTCATCTTGCTTGAGTTCCTGGATCCGTCATGGTGCATTCCGTTGAACACTAAACTTCTACTATACTACTTTTCTTCTCTCCCAGTTACTCAGAAAGAGAAAAGTTTCTAAAATGTAGTAACACATACCGAACTAATTAATGATATTGGCAAATGACACGACCCAAGCTTTGTGGAAATAGCAAGAATAGGTATTTCCTGTTGTTAGCAGTGATAATCAAATCAAGTATTGCACGTTTACCATCTATAGCAACAAGAGATCTAGATATAGTCCTAAATAAGCTGCCTGTTACATAACGGCAAAAAAAGAAAGAAAAAGGAATGGCTTAGGTTATAATAACTTAAACGGGGATATACATAATATTTCCAAGCTCTGTCTACATAATTTATTAATTAGGTCTTAGTTAATTTACATGCAACACTGCCACTTAATAGTGAGCATAGCGTTCTTGATGATAGCACTGTGTCCCTCTCCCTCCCTTTGAAATTAACTGCATGCAGATATTTTCTGCTGTCCCGCCTTTGAGCTATTTGCAAAAGCACATACAAACCGTAATTTCACTTTTTATTTTATTTAGTGGGGTACCCTAATTAATTATATACCTTGTTATTTAGTATTTTTTCTAACTCTTGTTAATTGCCTCCTAAAGAACCAAACGTTTTCGTCGCAACTCGCAAGAGCTTCCAAACCACGGTAAGAGTTCTGCTTTTTTACTCACCATTAATATGCTTTGTTAAAAGTTATGTTGTCTTTGTTAAAAGTTCGGCAATGTTGCATGATACGCTTTGCTATATCAGTTATTTTATAGTTTTGTTTACCCGAAAAACGGATGACAATTGAATTTATACGCAGTACTAAGGATATGTGGTATAATTCGGTATAAATTGAGAAAATATATAAATGATTATCGAAATTAACTGTAAAAGAAATGAATGCAAACTGAATGGATTAATTAGTCCAAGCCTTCAAGTTTTATCACCCTCAAACTGAATAGAGAGTAACTAATAGAAGAACTAAATAACTAAAATATTAAAATCGGAAGAAAGATAGTATATTGCTTTATGTTCTATAAATCCGAATGAATCTCTCTTACAAATAATCAGATCCCCTTTATATAGTTGGGAGGTCCTATTCTTAATACGAAAAAGGGCCAAATTTGCCCTTAAACTATTGGATATAGAGTAATTTTGCCCTCCGTTTGGTTTTGGTATCAATATTTTCCTTATCGTTAAAAAACCAGCTCACTCATACCCTCAAAACTAACGGTTACTCCACATAGGCACAAAACATTTTAAGAAAATATTTTTTTGCTAAATTGGATCTCCACGTAGGACTGATATTATTTTCTTTTTATTTTGGATGATAAACATAACTATTCAAAGACTCCAAAAATCACCATTGCTACCGTTCATCCACCAAGAGCCACCAGTACACCCCCATCTTCTTCTCATTGCCGGCTATTCCAGCCCATTCTACGAACTCAGAGAAAGTAGTTCACCATGAAAATCAAGTTGTTCATTGGAATACCCACAGTAAAGCAACGACTAATTTACCGCGGAAAGCAGTTCCAATGGGAGCAAACATTGGCGGCTAATCTTTCACGTTTATCTCATCTTCTCTTCCTTGCATGAATTACCAATAGCAGAAAAAGGCGCATCAATCTAGCCGAAAAAGATGACCGCGCCAAAAAGGCCTTGTCTTCCAAATCGAAAGGTTCTCCGGTCAGAATTTATTCTAAGGGTGATATTGCTAGACATATTTGAAGCTTTTCTAAGAAAGAAATTTAAGATTTTGAAAATGGGTTTGGAGGGTGGTTCATTAGTATTGAAAATCGGCCTCGATCGGTCTCTATTTAGCCCGATCTCGATCTTGACCGGTCTCTATTTTGCTTGACCTTGATCTTGGCCGATCTCGATCTTGACATGTCTCTATTTTGCTCGACCTATGGGTCTCGAACTCGGTAACCTAACTTCGCATCATGGCTTGATTTTACACGAAGTTGAACCTTGGTCTATCATGTTCCAATCTCGGTTTTGACCGTATACAAACTTATTTCTTTGGATGTTGTATAAGCAAAGGTAGATCTAGGATTGAAATTTTATGGGTTCAGCTTTTAAGATTTTTAACATTTAAACCATTGTATTTTTAAAGTTATGGGTTCACCCCCACAATGGATACATCCGAAACATCATGAGGTTCTATTTTGGGATTTAATTAATTGCTGTACTGCTGTACTGCTATAATGTTTATAATTTTATTCAGATATGGTAACATGCACTACCTAAACAACAAAGTGCGGTTCATAAAATCTATGTTGAAATATCTGTATAATGCGATCTATGGATCGAGGAGGTGGCTGATCACAATGCCCAAGTGCTTTAATTTTTCGGATTCCGTCTGGCATAAATTGTGAATTTTCTTTTCAAGTAATTTCAGTGCTAATTGAATAGCTACAAGTTCGCAAATTGGACTGTCTACGAGACAAAAAGTCTTGTCCAAGATTTATAAATATGTAGAATCTTTTGTACTTCGATACAACAAACTTGTGGTAGAAATTTGCCCATTCTTATTTCGCAATGCTTTTAAAAACTACAGAGGGCAACACATGGCTCATCCCTCGTATTTTCTTTTTCCAAAATTGGAAAATGAAGAATTGGGAAAAAAAGAATATTTTAGTATATGTTCTTAATTTTATTAAAGACGTTTTTCTGTCTTCCACTATTGAATCCGCCACATCTAATGTATAGTGTGAAAAGTATAGTCGTCTAGAAACAATTCTTGGCGCAGAGTGGCGGAAAAGTAAAGCACTTTTTTCTTTTCTTGTTTTATGTCTACACTTTATACGGATAGCTAGAATACCCGTCATCCAAATTCTTTGTAGCCCTCCGTTTATATGACGTATCATCGGTGGAAATAATTTTTTACACTCAGTCAAAATATATTTATTCAAAAACTTTATTAAAATATGAGATTTGTAATACTGAAAATAATGCTTAATCTATAAAGGTGACATGATAATATAAATTATTTTGAAGGTCTATATAACTTAGAACTCATCCTTGAAAGGAAAATTCTATACTGTACGCGTAATTGGCCATAGTCTATTGACTCTATCCTTAGATATGTCTCACGATAGGCCACTTCTGTAAGAGTAGCTAATTAGCTATTGCAGAAAAATGATCCTAATAGACGGGTTTAGAAAGCAGACAAAGTAAAATATGTTCATATTAAATGCTTGCATAGTATAGCGATACGTGGAGCCGAATGTAGAAGGTAATCAGGTCCGAAGGCGATAATCTCGTTTATCCCCGAAGGAAATGATGCTCATAAAGGCGAGATAAATGCCTGTCATCCGATGACATTTAATGGAGAATATTCTATAACATTAAGTACGTAGTCCGTCAGAGAATATGACATTTACTGTCTACCATTACACATTCTTCAATGGCCCCCATAATTGTCATTTAATAGAGGCTTGATCCTAGGACCTTGTTTCCGAGGCAATACTTTGTTCTAAGCTCAATAATATTTTATCTACTTGCTTATTAATATTGTGACACTGGCTCCGAAGCCCTGCTCCCGGAACCAGGATTTCTATTATCTTATCTCGATTTCAACATTAATTCTTATATTCTTGTTCAATTGATTTATCATTCTAGGATCAAATCGATTCACTTGTCTATAAACTACGTATAAATTCAACTGTATCGTTTTACGAGTAAACAATATGGTGCCTACCGTGGGGCATAGACAGTTGTGTAATTGAGTTGATCCTTGCATCTATTACTAACATGTTTGATTCTTTGTTCTTAGCAAAAATCATATAAAATGGCAGATAACGATGTCAACATTGCACACAACGTTGAGGCCCAAAAAAATCAAACTCAGCATAAAGATTCAATCAGTGATACTCGCAACGAGGGGGATGAGGCCATGCCAGTTCATGGCAGGCAATATCTATGACATGTTCGAGAGACAACTCTTGATGATGCTGAAGACGAGCACGTCACTGAAACAATAAGGATCCTGAGAGAGCAACAAAAGGCCATTATGGGCCACCTCTCACGACAGGATCATGTCATGACGGAATTAAGGCAGGCATTGTCGGGTGCTTCCAACAACGCTAATGGACGTGGTCCAGTTCCTCTCGGTGCTTAAATCAAAAAACGCAGAGAGTCAATAACAACACCCCGAAGGGCGAAGTCGGCTTTGATAGGGCCGGGGGAATGGTAGCGAATCCGGTAACAGCAACGAGAATGATCCCTTTAAAACCGAACTCATATAATTTATGAGGAAAATAAACGCTCGAATAGATTAGATTCCGGGTGCACCACCAGTATTGAAAGGACTGGACTCAAAGAAGTACACCTAAGTGCCGTTAAACCAAGCGCGGTACTAGAGCTGATCCCAAAGCAGTTTAAAATGCCAGACGTGCCAAAGTATGATGGGACTTCATATCCTCAGGAGCACATCACCACCTATACAACGGCAGTGAAGGAAAACGATTTAGCTCTCCACGAGATTGAGTCAGTCTTACTGAAGAAATTCGTGGAAACCCTCATGAAGGGGGCCCTGACATGGTAATCCCTCTTGCCCGAGCACTCAATAGATTCCTTCGAGATGCTCACATATTCTTTCATCAAGGCCCATGCCGGAGCCAAAAAGGTACAGTCTTGAAAGCCCGACATTTTGAACCGTGAGTTGCACAAGGAGAGTCTGAATTGCCGCATCGTGACTTGATTCCAGAAGGAAAGGATGCTGCTACCGACCATATCAGACGAATGGGCAGCAGAAGCATTCACTAAAAGGTCTGAATCCGAGAAGTCCCGACACTTCCCGAAAATTGAAAAAATGTCTGCTCGAGTCCGAGGCAACAACATGGGCAGATGTTCACAACCAGTACGAGTCAAACATAAGAATTAAGGATGAACAGCTCGGTTTACCGGCATCAACATAGGATCGGGACCGGGAGAAGAATAAGGAGAAGTCAAATGATGATTTTGATACAGATCGATGATCTTCAAGAGGTCGATTTTTTCCCTATGAAAGGGCCGAAGGATGCAGTAGAGGTTTCCGGTCGGCGGATAGATTCGCAACCGAAAGGAGAGCTGATCGCGGCCGGAATAATAGATCATTGTAGGACAAGGAGATGTCGGGTTCCCGGGCTCCTCCTACCCCAGGCTTTCTGAATACAACTTTAAGGTCAGCGTAGCGGAGCTAGTATCGACTATGAGGATCATTAAGGAAGCATAGTTCCTAAAGCCAATGAGATTCGATCCCAGTCAAAGGGATCCTAATTTATGGTGCGAATACCATGGGACCAATGGCCACCGGACAGGGGACTGGCAACATTTGTGTGAGGAGGTGGCGACATTCTTGAAAAACGGCCATCTCAGAGAATTCTTGAGTGATCGGGCTAACAATAATTACGGCTACAATCATGATACCGTGGAACCTTCAAAAGCAGGAGAAGATCCTCCACGTTTGACGATCAACATGATTTTCGGTTGGAACAAGATTAATGGTATGAGTTTTTCGGCGACAAAGAATATGAAGGTATCAGTAACTCAAAGTAAGAGACTCTGGGTAGTCGCTGAGGATAACATTACTTTCACGGAGGAAGATGTTGATGGACTATTGCTGCCGCACAATGATGCCTTGGGAATCTCTTAAAATGTCTTAAATTTTAAAATTAAACATGTTTTGGTGGACCCAGGAAGTTCGGCAAATATTATCCAGTGAAGAGTGTTGGAGCAAGCCAAGATGACCAAAAGTATCATTCCGGCCACAAAACTCATTGTCGGGTTCAATCTGGCAAGTGTAACCACCCGAGGAGAGATCTTGCTGCCCACGAATGTGGATGGGGTGATAAAGACGACCCTTTTTGAGGTAACAGACGGCGATATGGGCTACAATATTATCCTGGGAGACCATGATTGCATAAGATGAAGACTCTGCCTTCGACGTATCATAAATTATTGGAGTTCCCAACTCCCGAGGGAATTAAACAAATAAGAGATGACCAACCGATAGTAAGGGAGATAAATGCAATCTCAGTTTCTAGTAGCAAAGGGAAGGAACATGCAACATAGAAATTACAGGAACCGACACCTGCTCTTGAGCCGAGAGAAGTCGACCAGAGGGAGGAGTCGTCGGAATCCAATCAGGTACCAAGATATTTTTAGGTACCAGAAGAAACAGACGCAACACAATCCATAGCAAAGAACATGAGCAAGTTGCGTTGTTCAAAATGTTCTTGGAGAGGAAATTCCACTTGGGGACAGGGCTAAACCCCGAGATCAAGTCTGGATTTATCAAATTTCTTAAACTTAATATTGACTGTTTTGCGTGGTCGCATGCAGATATGACAGGTATCCCGCCGGAAATGGTTGTGCTCAAACTGAGACTAGATCCTAACATCCCTCTGGTAAGGCAGAAAAAACATCCTATTGCTGAGGTCAAAAACAAATTCGTAAAAGAAGAGGTAACTCGTTTGATTGATATTGGTTCAATCCGAGAGGTAACGTATCGTGAGTGGCTAGCTAACGTAGTACTAGTTCCAAAGAAAAATAATAAATTTCGCGTGTGCATAGACTATAAGGATTTAAATAAGGCGTGCCAAAAGACTCGTTCCTATTGCCAAACATTGATCAAATGATTGATGCAACGGCCGAGCACGAGTTAAAGCGTGATGACCACGTTTGCTGAAATTTATCATTCCCGTACATAAAATCTTAGGGGAATAAAGGTCCATCAACCGAGCCAGGGATAACTCTTCTTCCGTCTCCTGGCATATACACCAAAGATAAGCAGTTGTCCTCCACACAGAAGGACTTACGTGTGCCAAGCATACCTGGTAACAGATGTAAAATTTCGCGATAACGGAGTCAAGCTCCCTACTCAAGGAGAACGGTCCCAAAGTGAATGGGATACGTGTAAACATACGTAAAACCCTTCTTGGGTAACATTACCCGCTCCGCCAGATCAGGAGTGATGATGTTTAAATCCTGGCAATGACAGTCTTCCTTCACAGCAGGGATGCTGGAAAGACAGATGGAAGAAGGACACACGCCAACGGTCCATATGCGAGGGTTAGCAGAAGGGTACTTTTCTTCGAAGTCCTTAGTGATAGTAAGCTTTCTGGGAATGATGGTGCTTACTGTGGGAGAAGCAGCAGCATCAGTATTTTCTTTGTTCTTCGAAGCACTAGAATTTCTGGAAGAGGAGGTCATTGTTATCAGAAAGGAGAAAGGGATTTTCATTCGAAGAAGAATATTAGAGGGAGTTGAAAGCAATTGCGAGTTGAGTAAAGAGAGTTCGAGAGAATTTAGAGAAGCATGAGGTAAAAAAGGGAAAGAGTGATGTGTATAAGTAAAGGAATAGGCAGCTAAAATCATGGTCATGTTTACCTCGAGAACAGGCGAAAGTGTTGCTGAATCATGGGATGACGCATGTTTGGGTTTAGAGGGGGTCAGAAAATTTTCCACCAAGAAAGATATCTTCACCAACTTCCAGGTAACACAAAGATGTGCCACCGGAAAGCAGGGGAACTATCTGTATACGGTAAAATATGTTCATATTAAATGCTTGCATAATATAGCGACACGTGGAGTCGAAGGCAGAAGGTAACCAGGTCCAAAGGCGACAATCTCGTTTATCCCCGATGATGCTCATAAAGGCGAGATAAATACCTGTCACCCGTTGATATTTAATGGAGAATATTCTATAACATTAAGTACGTAGTCCGTTACAAAGAATATGGCATTTACTGCCTACCTTTACACATTCTTCAATGGCCCCCATAATTGTCATTTAATAGGGGCTTGATTTTAGGACCTTGTTCCCTAGGCACCATTATAAATAGAGAGTTCAACAACCATCGTAAGGGCACGAATTTTCTGACAAGCACGTACTATACTTTGTTCTAAGCTCAATAATATTTTATCTTCTTGCTTATAAATAGTGTGACTACTGCCTCCGAAAGTCCTGCTCCCGGAACCGGGATTTCTATTATTTTATCTCGTTTTCAACGCTAAGTCTTATATTCCTGTTCAATTTATTCATCATTCTAGGGTCAAATCGATTCACTTGTCTAAATCACGTATAAATTCAATTGTACCGTTTTACGGGTAAACAATATCTTTTAATTATAGAATCTCACTTTAACCTCATTTTGTTTATTCTTTTATCTTCTATTGTCACTTCAAATACTTAAAATTCCCAATAAAAGTTGGCAAAATTTCTAGAACTCTTGTTGCAACTGAATTTTAGGAAAGTTTTAATTGAACTATCGTGAAATAGTTAAAACGAGGTGAGTTGGATAAGGACAAGGTACTTCTCGTGCTTATGATGGATTTGGAATATTATAATTATAGATCAAAGTAAATCACTTTTCTTAACTCTACGCAAAGCTAGAAATTAGGTTAAAACAAAAGCTATATTTAAGTCTTCTGAGAGATTAAGGGTCTAACTAAATGACTCTTAGTCCGTCTTAGCTAGAATGAAATAAAACCAGAGGAAAATTTGATCTTCACCAGAATAAAAAAAAACATTTTTTTACATAGAGTGTAGGCACATATATATGTTCCTTTTTGTTCGGGTGATATATGTCTCTTATTAATTTCTTTTTGGTTTCTGTTTCTTAATTCGGATACTAAGGTGTTTTCTTGTTAATTAAGAGTGTAAAAATACAAACTGCTTTGATGTGAATTGTCACGTACGGTCATAAATTTATATTTCACCTTTAATGACATACTTTTACAAACTATTAAAATATAATGTCATGCTTGTACAAACCATTAAAATCCTTATGTTTATTTTTTTCTTGTGATTGTGTGTTAATTAACTCACGATCTTCCACAACAATTAGGTTATTCAAAAGATATTTACATATATAAATCTTCTTAAATGAAAATAAATTTGTAATCTTGAAAATAAGACAGAGTATTTATCTGCTACAGAAGGTAAAAATGACTTGATGGTGTAAAAGTTTTGATAGTGTATGTAACATTAACATAAACTCTAAAACGGAATAGAAGAAGTGCATTTTAAACTGTATGAACCAATCGGACAAAAGCATCCAAAGCGTTTACGTCAAAGCAGTTAAGCAATTGAGCATTAATTTTATATCATCGTTAGAAAGCAAATTTAATAGGTCGAAATCTTGAAATTGATAACACTAGGAATATGACTGATCAGACTAATTCCTAACCTTTTCTCAAGTAGGCAAAAGATATCCTTGTCTTAATTGTTTCAAGCTGCGATGGCATGCGTGTGTATATGAAGATGTTCATTTTCAATGGTACCACAAGCAGCAGCCAAAGCCTAGCTAGGACCATAGGGTAAGCGATGATACCAGTTACGTTGTGGGCCTGTTTGGCAAGTGGCTTATGGCTTCAGATTTTGATATTTTTGGGATACAAGAGTTGAATCACTCTTGGAAGCGACTGTTGGTTGTCAACTCTTGTGTCTAACGTCAACCATCCTAGCTACATTAGTCTAAGATTTAAAGAAAACATAAGAGTATCGTGGGCCAAAAAGAAGAAGATATTGAATATCTAAGTAGAATTTTCGTCTAGACGTTTCAAACTTGAATTCATTATTTTGCCATATTCAGCAACTCTTTTTCTATGAATTGTGGAACTTAAGTGTTTCCTATATATCAAGGGATATGCGTTAACGTTTGTGTATACGTTCAAAATCGAGTTTGCCCTTCGTGTGACTAATCAAGATTGAAGCATGATGGACCAAGGTTCGTCATTATAATATCGAGCTGTGATGTGAAGTTGGAAGGTCGAGCTCGAGAGCCAGAGACCGATCAATACCGAGATCGAGTCAAGGTCGAGCTCGAGACCCAGAGACCGATCAATACCGAGACCGAGTCAAGATCGAGCTCGAGACCCAGAGACCGATCGATACCGAGATCGGCCAAGATCGAGACCGAGTTAAGGAACAAAAAAGCCGTTATAACCGCATTTGGGGAGAGAATCTCGACAGAAAACAAGGCTTGAATCAAGGAAAAGCTTATTAATTTATCTATCATGTGATCCCCACTATTATTTTTAATTATATCCAAAGTAGGATTCTCCTACTATATTAAGAGTGGTTATCATCTGTACAAAGGGAGGATTCATTCATTTACACATTTAGATTTTATTGAGATTTACATAGCATCTAGCAACTATTATCCCTTTTGGGCTTTGATATTGATTCTTCATGCTCTCTTATCAGTCACTCTCTATTCAATTTGGGTTTGTATTCATCCTTTTTGCAGTTAATATTCGATATATCTTTACTTATTTTTCTAATTTGTACCAAGTTATACCACGTATCCTTAGAACTACGTATAAATTCAACTCTATCCATTTTTCGGGTAAACAGTTTGGCGCCTACCATGGGGCTAAGGATAATAGTGGTTGTTTGGTACGAATCTCTATAAAATATATTATTTTATACTTGCTCTTGGAAGTGTCTTTGATTTCATGTTAAAAATGACGAACTCTCAATTAATGACCCTACCTATCGACAACGAAGATGGCCTTCAAGATGAGAATAACAACCTGACGCCCGAGAATGAAAGGCCACTCGTTGACCCCGTTGGAACTCGGGTCGTAGATCCAATTGAGGTTAATTCGCATGTGGCCAATGAGGCGAACCAACATTCCGACCCCAAAAATAACATTCACGGTAGAACTTGCTCTGCAGTTTGAAGCACCCAAAATGTTGCAGAAGACGGGATCAACCTGCGTATGATTTTCAAAATGTTGCAAGCTCAACAGGTAGCGATAGCTCAGTTGCAGAGCCAAACCCAGGCACTGAGCAGGACCGAGCCCGGTCCACCCCGAGAAGTCACCCACAAAACGGGGCCATCTGTAGTAAGGTCAAATGAACAAAAATCGGGGACTAATCCCGAAATTATTAAGATGCTCGAGGAACTGACAAAACGAATAGAGTCAAGAGAAAGGAAGATGTAACACCCCGAAAAATTTCGAAGTATTTAAGCGCTATTAAGAAAGTTGATGTGCGCTAATTATATTATTTTGTGTGCAGACAAGGGCTATTATAAGAATTATATCAATTGATCATGATAATATATGTATGAGGTGTATTGAGAATGGTTTATGGTCTAAGAAGATCCCCAAGATTAAGTCAAGTTAAAAATTTTATGATGGGATAAAGTTTCAAGTGAGTTCGCACAATATCTAACTTCAAACGAGCATACCTCTCTTGATATGAAGAGTTATATGGTATACTACCTTTCAAAAGAAATGTCTATGTGTCTAGTTTCCAACACTTCAAACCGTTCGTCATCTGGACACTTCTATAAGAAGTTATGACCCAATTACTAAAGGCTGGATCTGCGATCAATTTCCCGACCGCAAAACGGTTTTGCGGACCGCATAAGTATCGCAAAGTGGAGCAGAGACGGACAAACTATTATGCTGCAATTATGTTGTCCCATAATTGATTATGCTGCAATTCTGCTGCCCACAAAACGATCATGCTATAGCATAATTGCATCACATAATTGACTTCGGGGGTCATTTTAAAAAAATTTCATATCCGATCCAATTTTGACATACGGCCTTAGGGGATCATTTTATAAGGTAAATATGATTTTGTATAGAGAGGAGAGAGCTATCTTAGAGAGAGAAAGAGAATACCTAGCTATTTTGTTCATCAATTCTTGCTCAAGGCTTGAAGATTTCACAAGATCTTCATCTACTAAGTAAGATTCTACTTCCTAGCCCTAAATTTCGGAATTTTGATTAAAAGTAGGTCATGAGAAGTATGATTCTTGGGTGTGAGAGTATTATGTATCCATATATGTACCAATAAGGTTTGTGGGAAGATTGTTGAGCTTAAATAAGTAAAGATTGGATTATGGAATGAAGGAAATCTTGTAGAAGAACCTTGAAGCCAAATTTGCATACCTAGTGTTTGATAAAATGCTCAAATGAGTTGAAACCATGAATACCTTCCTAATTTATGTTCAATTTTGTTATGTCTCAAAATAGATTGCGATTGTTATAATTTTTGGAACGTTGTAGTAATTTAAGGAAAGCTCAAAGCGAGGTATGTTGGCTAAACTTTCTATCTTAGAATCGAATTCCATAATATTTTCATAAGATCAAGTATGATTGGCTCAATATTCCTAACTTCTATATTGCGAGTTATTCCCTATAAACTTGATTATTTCGAATGAGCCTTATGTCGAAAGATAGTTGTTCAAAGTATGGTTTGCGTATTAAAATGCTATGTCTTTGAGTCGTGTTCCAAATGAAGGTTATGATACCAAATTGTGTGAGAAAATCTCAATATTCTTAAGACTCTTAATTGCTCATATGTGTATCTAAAGTCTTGATTGAAAATGTCTTATTGTTGATAATCTATAAAGATGGTTGGAAGTGAAATAATTAAATTGGGGATATAGAGTGTGGCCAAAGTTCCAAGAATTTAAGTTATGACTGTAGCTAGTAGTGCAAATGATTTGAGAAAATGTGATAAAGAATATGAAATGAGCCTTGACTCAACTGTGTTAAAAGTGATTTGGAAAATTAGAATTTTTCTAAGAGCTTCTGTACTCAATTCATGCCCATTAGTGGCTGCTTTAACTAATGCTTTGCTCTATAAATATACCTAGTGTGATTCGAGTTCTATATACTCATGTGTTGAAATTGTACATTGTCATTTCTGGAGAAGAGTATTGCAAGAGTAAAAGGCGTATTGATTATTTATGATTTTTCATGTGTGTTTCTATTGTTGGTTGGTATGCCTCAATCTTTGGGAAGAAACCATTTGTGTTTGAAGTTCCCATTTCAAATGGATTGGAAGTATATGATTTTTAAAATTTTCTATATATTGATATATGGTGGTGATCTTTGAAATTGAAAGAGGTGAAAGTGTGGAATATGAAATACGGCCATCGTGCCAGGAATAAAGAATATTGTGAATGGCCAAATGAGCCAAAATAATATTATCGTTATGAATGACTGGAAATACTAATGAGAATTTAGATAATGTGAAAAATGTTAAGGTATGTATAATTGTATTTATGTTACCTTTGTGTGCAAATCAAATCAAAAAAATAAAAAAATATTTTTGGGAGTATCATTAGCAAAACCGAGGAAGGGTGGGTCATAAGGCCCACACCTGAAACTACACGTGCCGGTATAGGGGTGGATTGAGATTATTCCCCTTATTTGGGATGAAATTGGAACATTTGGGAAATTGTGATATTATTCCCCTAAATTGGGATGAAACTAGAACCTTTGTGTATTGGAAAAGTCAACCCACACGGCATATGTGAGAAGGCGGCCTAGCTGATCGAGTGGAGATCAGACGTCATATTGCGCATATGGTGGTACTACTCTTGGTAACAACTTTATTTCACATCACATGTCAAACCACATTATTCATGGGGAGATGGCCTAGCCGATCGTGCGTGATCGGACTCCGTACTAACAAAGACGGTGGTATATCGGTGCTAATGATCTCCCAACCAAATATTGTATATGAAGTTCGTATTTTAAAAATTATCATTTTTTAAACTAGACATTTGGATATTGTGGATGGTGACTTGTTGTTTCTATGTGTTACCTTTTTCTTATATGGGCATTCTATTTTGAAAGAGGACTTTTAGTTAATACTAGTACTATTCGACAGTACTAACGTCCCTTTTGCTGGGGGCGCTGCATCTTTATTGGATGCAGGTGGTCCTACAGCAGGCGACATTGATCAGTGATAGCAGTATACTCTTTTCAGCTGATTTGGTGAGCCTCACTTCATTTTAAGGTCATGTATCTTTTGTCTCTCATGTATTGTATTTGAGGTATAGCCGGGGCCTTGTTGCTGACATTTCCATACTACTCTTCTATTGTACTTAGAGGCTCCGTAGATAGGTTGTGGGTTGGGGTTGATGTTGGAAATTGAATTAGAAATGTTGGTATTTGGAAATAACGTTTTATATTAATTCTATAAACTCATAATATTTTGGAAATTATGAATGAAACTGCTAATGGAAATGAAAAAGAGGTTGTTAATAGAACATTTTCAGTGTTTGATTAATGGAGTACATATCCTCTTTATTCATTGATGAGTTTGGATAGAAGGAAATCTAACAGGCTTGCTCGGCCGGATTCTCTCGGTTGAGCGCCGGTCGCGCTCCCCGATTTTGGGGCGTGACAGAAGATTGAAGGAAACGACAAAACAATGGAAACTTATAACTCCAGGGTTGATCAGATCCCGGGGGCACCACCAATATTAAAGAGTTTGGATTCCAAAAAATACATACAAAAGCCCTTCCCCCCAAGCGCATCTCCAAAACCGATCCCCAAGAGGTTCCGCATGCCCGAAATTCCTAAATATAATGGAACGACCAACCCCAACGAATATGTCACCTCTTACACATGTGCCATTAAAGGGAACGATCTAGAAGACGACGAAATCGAATCTGTATTATTAAAGAAGTTCGGGGAGACCCTGTCAAAGGGAGCAATGATATGGTATCATAATTTACCGCCTAACTCTATTGATTCTTTTGCTATGCTTGCAGATTCATTCGTAAAAGCACATGTCAGATCCATAAAGGTCGAAACCAGAAAGTCGGATCTTTTTAAGGTAAGGAAAAAAGATAACGAGATACTAAGAGAGTTCATATCTCGTTTCCAAATGGAACGAATGGATCTACCACCGGTCATGGACGATTGGGCCGTTCAAGCTTTCACCCAAGAACTGAACGAACGAAGCTCGATGGCTTCACGATAGTTGAAGCAAAACTTAATCGAGTACCCAGCTGTTACCTGGGCCAATGTACATAATCGATATCAATCGAAGATCAGGGTCATAGACGACCAACTGGGTTTGGGGTCCGTTATTAAAAGGGACATCGACCGAGAACCAAGGACAAACAGGGACAGATACCGGCCGTATAACAGAGATCATAGGGTTAGCGAACCAGGACGCAACTCCGTACGAGGTGAAAGGAGAAGTGATCGAGGTCAAGGATCTCGAGGTCTGACGAACAAGAACGGGTTCGACAGGCATATCTGGCTTAAGGAAGCACCGCGGTTATCAGAATATAACTTCAACATTAATGCATCTTCCATTGTGTCGGCTATCGAATGCATCAAATATACTAAATGGCCTTGACCTCTGCAGTCTGATCCAGCCCAGAGAAATCCCAATCAAATGTGCAAGTATCATGGCACCCATGGACACAGAATGGAAGATTGCAGGCAGCTGAGAGTATAGTTGTCCAACGGGACGGGACAAAATTAATGGGACGGGATGACATTTAGCCGGGATGGTAGCGGGACGGACAAAACGAGACGGGATAAATGGGATGAAACGGTAGGCCCATCCCGTCCCGCTAACAAACAGTATGGGACGGGACGGGACGGACGGTAGGCCCATCCCGTCCCGCTAACAAATGGGATGGGATGAGACGGGATGGGACGGGACAGGTTCGCGGGCCTTAAGTGTCGTTTTAAAAAAAAGTTATTTAAGCATTGAGTTTGACAACGGCTATTCTTTTGACAATGACTCAATTTTTAAAGTTTGCAACAACTAGTTTTTTGACTTATTTAATAAACTTAAAAATTAAACGAAAATTAGGAATCTAAGTAAAGAATTATCAAATATTAAAACAAAAGACTTGTAATAAAATATTCTAGTAATTATAAATTTATAATAGAGTTATAATTTATTTAATATAATTTCAAGCCATTAACTAACTAAGTAAGAGTGTAAGACAATTCATAAAAAAAATTCAATGCTTAGATCTTTTTATTTTATTAATAGAACTTTCAAATCTCACATACAAATATAATTCTTTTGAAGAGCACCTAATCTACGCAGCTACCTTCTAGGAAGGGTTCTGTTTGATCTAGGCCTCTTAGTAGCCAATTACAAATTATCATACTAATATTTGTAAGCTCCTATATAACTTCGTTGTAAC
>AWOL01S0012254.1:132498-150449 GCA_000715115.1 Nicotiana otophora | reverse complement strand
GGACATTGTTCTGGAATTGGCAATGTTGATTGATGTTCCATGAGTTCCATGCTGTCATCGCTCCCAGTGCTAAGTATCTCATTGTATTCTTCTTCTTCCCTAGTGGTTAAATTTTCAAAACCAAGATTTCTTCTTTCTGAACTAATCCAATCTCTGAATAATACGAAAATCTCTAAGTTGTCCTCCACTAATGAATGTCTATGATCTTCGATTTGAAATCTTGTCGCGCTAAAAGCACTCTCCGATACTACTGATGATGCTTGAATAGCAAGGATATCTCGACCCATTATTGAAAGTGTTGGAAAAGTCTTGCCACGCTCCCTCCACCATGCCAAAAGTTGTTCGTTTCCTTCTTCGTCTTTAATACTTTCCAATCCTTGATTAAGATAAGAATCAAGTTCATCATCAATAGAGGAATCAAAACTTGTTATATCATCCATATCTTCCCATAGAACTTCTACTCTAGACTTAGAAGTAGAAGGAGCAGATTCACCACCTGTTGTTTTCATAGATTTATATTTATCAAACATTGATCTAACATAAGAATATGTTAGCTTGGCAGTCTTCGAGAGATGGTTGTTCATTTTCTTGAATTGCTAAACTCTCATAAATTTTACGAACCAGTCCCTTTGCACCTCTTAATTTTAAAGATGGGTTAAGTATAGTAGAAATTAAATAAACTTGGGGAATATGGAAAAAACACTTTTTAAATTTTGAAATCATTTTATTAATGGCCGGTGCATTAGTTGGATTAGTTTTATACTTACCAAATACAACATAAATTCCACAAATATATCATAATATTTGTGTAACAGTAGGATAATATATACCAGAAAATTATTTTCTAGCATAATAATTTTTTTCTAAAATTTAGTAAGCAATTGAAGTTGTTGCCCAACGACTAGAATTCAAAAAAACAAATGATGTGGGACGGGACGGGACGGGACAGACCGGACGGGAAAGGACAAAACGGGGTGAAACGGGACGGGACAAACGGGACGAAATGGCCATCTCGTCCCATCCCGTGTCCCGTTTAACATGGGCTCATCCCGTTTAGAATTAAGTGGGACGGGACGCGGGAAGGGACCGGGATGGGACGGGACATCCCGTCCCGTTGGACAGCCTTAGTTGAGAGAGGAGGTAGCCCGATTATTCAATGAAGGGCACCTTCGAGAGTTTTTAAGTGACCGGGCCAAGAACTATTTCAAAAATAGAGAATTCAATAGACAAAACGAACAAGAAGAGCCACAACACATCATCCACATGATCATCGGAGGGATCGATGTCCCCAAGGGGTCGGTGCTTAAACGCACTAAGATATCGATTATAAGAGAGAAACGATCTCGAACTCAGGATTACATACCTAAAGGAACCTTGTTCTTTAGTAACAAGGACATGGAAGGAATCATGCAGCCCCATAACGATGCATTGGTAATAACTGTACTTATGAATAAAACTCAAGTTAAGCATGTGTTAATTGATCCAGGTAGTTCGACCAATATCATTCGATCAAGGGTCGTAGAGCAACTCGGTCTACATGACCAGGTCGTGCCCGCAACCCTGGTACTAGACGGATTCAATATGGCGTGTGAAACTACTAAAGGCGAGATAATTTTGCCAGTAAACATGGTCGGGACCATCCAAGAAATGAAGTTCTACATGATCGAGCGTGACATGAGATATAACGCCCTGTTCGGGAGGCCGTGGATCCATGACATGAGAGCAGTACCCTCTACCCTTCACCAGGTTCTAAAATTCCCAACACCATAGCGAATCAAAACGATCTACAGGGAGCAACCGACCGCACAGGAAATGTTTGCCGTCGATGAAGTGATTCTGATATCATCACTATCATCGACAAAGGGATCAGATTCGAAGGAGAAATGGGACACCAAATAGCAATCACAAACGTCAGCCTCGACCCAATTAGAAAATTAGAAGACTGGCGAAGATGATGATTATGGGATCCCTCGATCCTTCATGGTCCCCGATGATTTTGACGCTACCAAATCAACAGTCGAAGAACTGGAGCAAATCACGCTAATAGAACATCTGCCCGAGTGAAAGGTATACCTGGGCACGGGGTTAATTCCCTAGCTCAGGAAAAAGCTTATTCAATTTCTTATAACTAACATGAACTGTTTTGCTTGGTCCCATCTTGACATGACAGGGATCCCACCGGAAATAATCACTCATAGATAAGCTTGGATCCGAAATTCCATCTGGTAAAGCAAAAAAGAAGGCCCCGGTCCAAGATCAAACATGCCTTCATTAAGGACGAGGTAACCAAACTTCTTAAAATAGGATCCATTCGAGAAGTAAAATAACCCGAATGGCTAACAAACGTGGTGGTAGTCCCTAAGAAGGGAAACAAACTTAGAATGTGTATAGATTATAAAGACCTGAATAAAGCATGCCCTAAGGATTCTTTCCCTTTGCCTAACATCGATCGTATGATCGATGCCACGCTGACAACGGGACTCTCAGTTTTCTCGATGCCTACTCCGGGTACAACCAGATACAGATGAACCCGGAGGACCAGGAAAAGACCTCATTTACCACTAAGTACGGTACCTACTGTTATAACATAATGCCATTCGGTCTAAAAACTGCTGGTGCAGCTTATCAATGCCTAGTAAACCGAATGTTCGAAAAATAAATAGAAAAATCAATGGAAGTTTATATCGATGACATGTTAGTTAAGTCCCCGCGAGCAGAGGACCATTTAAAGTATTTGCATGAAACTTTCGATATATTGAGGGAGTACAATATGAAGCTCAACCCCAAAAAATGTGCATTCGAATTTGGCTCGGGCAAGTTTTCTTGGCTTCATGGTGTCCAATCGGGGAATCGAGATCAACCCCAATAAAATCAAATCTACCGAGGATATCACGGTAGTGGATAATGTAAATGTCGTGCAGAGGCTAACGGGACGGATAGCTGCCCTAGGACGATTCATTTCGAGATCCTCAGATAGGAGCCACCAATGTTTCTCACTACTTAAGAAGAAGAGAAACTTTGCGTGGACTCTGGAATGCCAGCAGGCTTTGGAGGAACTAAAGCGGTATCTATCGAGCCCGCCGGTGCTTCATACCCCGAAAGTGGAAAGCAGCTTTACCTGTACTTAGCTGTCTTGGAGATAGCGGTAAGTGGAGTCTTGGTTCGAGAAGAACGAGGTACGCAATTCCCTATTTATTATGTCAGTCGGACCTTAGGCGAGGCCGAAACTAGATATCCACACTTAGAAAAATTAGCGCTTGCTTTAATAAGCGCCTCTAGGAAACTAAAACCATATTTCTAGTGTCATCTGATATATGTTGTAACAACTTATCCTCTGCGAAATATTTTACACAAACCCGAGCTTTCGAGTCGATTGGCCAAATGGGCCATAGAAATCAGCGGGTATGATATTGAGTATCGACCCCGAACCTCCATCAAATCTCAAATCTTGGCGGACTTCGTGGTTAACTTTACGCCGGATTTCGTACCCAAGATTGAAAAAGAATTACTTATAAAATTAGGCACCTCTTCGGGAGTCTGGACCCTCTTTACGGATGGTGCCTCGAACGTGAAGGGGTCCGGACTAGGCATCGTACTAAAATCACCCACAGGTAATGTAGTTAGACAGTCTATCAGAACTACAAAATTGACTAACAATGAGGCCAAGTATAAGGACATGATTATAGGTCTCGAACTAGCTAGAAGCTTGGGAGCGGAAGTCGTAGAAGCTAAGTGTGATTCCCTCCTCGTGGTAAACCAAGTTAACGGGACTTACGAAGTCAGAGAAGATCGAATGCAGAGGTACTTGGATAAACTATAGGTGACTCTACATCGATTTAAGGAATGGACCTTGCAATATGTACCCCGAGAACAGAACAACGAGGCTGACGCTCTTGCAAACTTAGGTTCATCAGTCGAAGATGACGAACTCAACTCGGGGACTGTCGTACAACTCATGAGATCGGTAATCGAAGAAGGTCACGCCGAGATAAACTCCACAAGTTTAACCTGGGATTGGAGAAATAAATACATAGAGTACTTTAAGAACGGGAAGCTTCCATCAGATCTAAAGGAATCGAGAGCTCAGCGCACAAAGGCAGCACAGTTCATCTTGTCCGAAGACGGAACACTATTTAAAAGGACGTTCGATGGACCATTGGCAATATGTTTGGAACCAGGAGATACCGATTACATCCTATGGTAAATTCACGAGGGCACTTGTGGAAATCATTCTAGTGTGGAACACGAGGACAAAGTAATCAGAGCATGGTGTTATTGAACCGATTTGGGCAAGGACGCAACAGAGTTATTCAAAAATGCGACAAATGCCAAAGGCATGCGCCCATGATTCATCAACCAGGGGAACTACCCTACTTGGTCCTATCTTCATGGCCTTTCATGAAATGGGAAATGGACATTGTTTGCCCTGTCCTATCAGCCTCAGGTAAGGCTCAGTTTATTTTGTTTATGACTTATTATTTTTCTAAATGGGTTGATGCACGGGCTTTTGAGAAAGTTAGAGAAAAAGAAATGATAGACTTCATTTGGGACCACATCATATGCCGATTCGGGAGGCCATCCGAGATTGTATGTGATAACGGAAAATAATTCATCGGTAGCAAAGTAACTAAATTTCTTGAGGATCACAAGATCAAAAGGATCATATCAACACCTTATCTTCCCAGTGGGAACGGACACGCCGAATCGACCAACAAAACCATCATCCAAAATCTTAAGAAGAGATTGACCGACGCCAAAGGAAAATGGAGAGAAATACTACCCGAGGTCCCATGGGCATACCACACAACATCGAAATCTAGTACCGGAGAAACACCATTCTCGTTGGTTTATAGCGTCGAAGCTTTGATCCCGGTCAAGGTCGGAGAGCCTAGCATCGGGTTTCGATATGCAATAGAGGAGTCAAATAAAAAGACCTTGAATATGAGCCTAGAATTGTTGAACGAAAGACGAGAAGCCGCTCTTGTCCGATTGGTCGCCCAAAAACAGCGGATCGAGAGGTAATACAATCGAAGAACCAATCTTTGACATTTTAACATCAGGGACTTGGTGCTAAGAAAAGTCACCCTCAACACCCGAAATCCAAATAAAGGGAAACTGGGTCTGAATTGGGAAGGACCGTATCAGGTTCTCGAAATCGTCGAAAAAGGATCCTACAAGCTCGGTATGATAAACGACAAACAACTACTGAGCAATTGGAACGTATCGCACCTAAAATGATGCTACTGTTAAGGTACGACCCTCCCATGTTCATTTGTATTTCGAAACTAACCCTTGCAGGTGTTCGACCAGAAACAAGGATGGATTCTTCAATACGAAGCCTTTAGGTCTGAAAGCACGCGTTGCACTCTTTTTTCCTTAGACCGATTTTGTCCCAAATGGGTTTTCTGACGAGGTTTTTAATGAGGCAGCCATTGATCATGCTAACTTAGAACAATTCAACAGTATCTGAGGCCTCTTTACAGTCAACCTTGAATACTGGGGGGCATTGCCTTCGAATATCAAGTTCGATGCAAGGAAATTACTTCATGGCAACAGGGTCTCGATAGGAAAATTTTTGTAAGGGCCAAATGGTCGAACGAACCATGCCCGCATAGTTTGCTCGAGCCCTGGCACAAAACATGTACGCATGTATAATGACTTATAAAGAGATATTTCTTCTTTACCTATATCTCATACCTGAGAAAGGTTCTTCTACTTCATATTCCCGATCTAGTATGCAAACAGGCTTAAGGGCCGACCGTGACCAGAGTTCGAATGATTACCCCCCACAAATCGGGGATTGCCGTCTGAAAAATCAACAAGATCGAATCATATAAACTCCGAAGATTATAAGTCCAACAGGCAAATCTCGAACTAAAGAGGTATTTCTATAGGCCACGGCCACCCCACTCGGGGACTGATACTTCGGGCAAGCTCGAAAGTAAAATGAGAAAATAAGCCCAAAACAAAAATTCTGGACTAAAAGAGGATACGGCCGAATTAACACGAATCGGAGACGTCCTAATTCTGTAACAAAGTAGGCCTTCGAAATCAATCATAAACAGGTTAGAAAGGCCACCCCCGAAAAAATTATAAAAGGCTTTGATAATAGAAAGACTCGAAAACTCTAATGAGTACAAAATTGTTTGAACTCTCGAACAATTTCCTAATTCATGCCAAGGCATTACAAGTTTCGCAAATACGAATGATAAGAAACTCTTTCAAGCCGGAAAGGGGACAAACACATAAACAATCCTTTACTTTACTTCGAGTTTGAGCAAGCACTCACTCGAACATAAAGCCTAAGGGTTGTCTTCTGCTTTGAGTTCGAGAGACCGTCCTCACTCAAATAAAAAAGCCAAGGGTTACTTTACTTCGAGTTCGAGCAAGCACTCACTCGACCATAAAGCCTAAGGGTTGTCTTCTGCTTTGAGTTCGAGAGACCATCCTCGCTCAAATAAAAAACCCAAGGGTTACTTTACTTCGAGTTCGAGCAAGAACTCACTCGACCATAAAGCCTATGGGCTATTTTTTGTCTTGAGTTCGAGAGACCATCCTCGCTCAAATAAAAAACCTAAGGGTTACTTTACTTCGAGTTCGAGCAAGCACTCACTCTACCATAAAGCCTAAGGGCTATTTTTTGTTTTGAGTTCAAGAGATCGTCCTCGCTCAAATAAAAAACCTAAGGGTTACCTTACTTCGAGTTCGAGCAAGCACTCACTCTACCATAAAGCCTAAGGGCTATTTTTTGTTTTGAGTTCAAGAGATCGTCCTCGCTCAAATAAAAAACCTAAGGGTTACCTTACTTCGAGTTCGAGCAAGCACTCACTCGACCATAAAGCCTAAGGGCTATTTTTTGTCTTGAGTTCGAGAGACCGTCCTCGCTCAAATAAAACACCTAAGGTTTACCTTACTTTTAGTTCGAGCAAGCACTCACTTGACCATAAAGCCTAAGAGCTATTTTTTGTCTTGAGCTCCAGAGACCGTCCTCGCTCAAATGAAAAACCTAAGGGCTACCTTACTTCGAGTTCGTGCAAGCACTCACCCGACCATAAAGCCTAAGGGCTGTTTGTTGTCTTGAGTTCGAGAGACCGTCCTCGCTCAAATAAAAAACCTAAGGGTTACCTTACTTCGAGTTCGAGCAAGCACTCTCTCGACCATAAAGTTTACGGGCTATACTAATTCGGTTCCAATTGAATTGTTTAAACCTCGGATCTTAGAATACAACTTCACAAGGCAAAAAGGAAGAAAGTTTTATATAATGTCAAAAATCATTTACAAGGGCAGCGTGTCCCGATCACGTTTCTCTAAAAAAGACCAAAATGGTCTTTTAAGAAACACAAAAAATCCTAAAGGACTTAGTCCTCTTCGGGAGCAACATCTTCGCCCTCGAGGCCCCCTTCGCTTTCAGAACCACTCATACTTCCGGTATCATCATCATCAGGAAAGGCCAACACTTTGGCTTCGGCTTCGAGCTCCTTAGCATTCTCGATCTCGGCTGTAAGATAGAAGCCACGAGCATGGATATCCTCGAAATTCTCCCTTCGAGACTGGCATTTAGCATGCTCGGCAACCCAGTTTGCTCAAGCCTGAGTCGCTTCGGTAACCTCCTTTGCTCGAACCTGAGTAGCTTCAGTATTGAACCGGTAGATGGCCACCATTGCATTAGCATATGCCATGGCTATTTCGACCTCCGATTTGGCAGCTACAAGTTTGGTGACCAATCTCTCCCGATCTAAAGTTGTTGAGCCCAACCGAGACTAGAACTTCTCGATTTCCCTGACTTGCACTAAAGCCTTCTCTTTCAAGCCTCGTAGTTGGATCTCAGCCGAGGCCAGTTGAGCTCGAGCGACCTCCTTTTCTGAGGCGAGGCAGTCCATATTCGTTTTCCACTTCTCGGCCTCCGCTTTCACTACGTCTACTTCAATACGAAGCTGCCTGATAACATCGAACTTTTGCTGGACCTGTGGGACTGAAGTGTTAGCCGTCATGCCCGAGTCAGTGACAATAACTTCAAAGATTCGTTTTACTTGCTCGGTCAGATCAGATTGTTCTTTCCAAGCTGCGTGTAGCTCAGCCCGAGGTCCTTTTGCTTCCCCTTCTCTCTGCTCACTGAGAATCCTGAAAGCATCTCTCTCCTCAGTAAGCCTTCGGATTTCGGCTTCATACCGGCTCAGCTCCCCTCTGGATCGGAGGAACGCCTCGTGATGAAGCGCAGAAGCCTATAAGAATTGAAAAAAGGAATTATACAAGGGAAGAAGAATACACGTATGAAAATTGACAAAATATGGACTTATCCGATTCAGAGCCTGTTGAGCTTCATTGAAAACACATGACACCCCCACCTCGCCCGAACTCTTCTTCGGAGCCTCCGAGTCACCAAGACCGGTGACATCTCTACCCCGACAAAATAACTACGGAAAGGGTCTTCCTCTTCATGGGCTCCTTCCCCGTGATAAGCCTCCACGGCCTGAGCGTCACGTATCATCGACCGCGAAAATGAAGGAAACGAGGGGGAATCCTCGATCTCTATTACTCCAAGTAGGTTTTTCGGGGTGCAACTTCCATCTTGGGGAGCCTCAAGCTCGGTTCCTGCACCGACATCTACCGCCTCTTCGACGGTCTCTTTGCCCTGAGTTAAAATATCCTCGGTCCCGCTCGGCTCGGGAACTTGGGTCGAAGTCTCCTCCCCGACATCATCAAGCTTGGACCGAGCAGTATCAACTTCCACCGGAACCGAAGGTTTTTGAATATCGGTGCTAGCTCGTGCACGGGCCACCAGCCCAGAGTCACCTTCTTCTTCTTCTTCTTCTTCTTCTTATTCTTCTTCTTCTTCTTCTTCTTCTTCTTCATACCTTAGACTCAAGACTAACTCCATAGTCAGTGGGATTGTGTTCCTTTTAGGTTTACGGGCCGCTCTCTTCTTGGGTTTTTGACCCTCGGGGTTTGAAGCCCTTTTTTTCTTAATCTCCGGTTTCGAGATAGGCGGTAAAGCCTCTTCATCTCCGGGTGAGGGTCTCATAACCGCATCCTTTCCGAGACCTACAAAATGAGAAAGTAAATAAACTCATACTTGATAAAAAATGCTTGAACGATAGGCAAAATCGATAAAGCTGAGAAGAAGTCTTACCATGAGTACGAGCCTCCCACTAACCCTTTAACAAATTGTGCCACGCGCGCTCAACGTATGTTGATGTCAAAACCAGGCTCCTAACCTAGTTCTCGAGGGGGGAACCGCACCCGGTATTCAAGCAACGGTTGCGTTAAGAAAAACACTCATAAGAAAAGATGAAGAAGTAAAAACAGCAAAAACTAAAAACAGAATCATACTTATATTTCATATTCCATTTCTTGGGAAATGGCATACTCTCAGCCGGGATTAGGTCCGAGGTCTTCACTCGAACAAACTAGCCCATCCAACCCCGATATTTATCTTCATCTATGCTCGAGGTAAACACCTAGGTAATTGACCGAGGGTCACCTGGTATTTCTTACAAAAATCGACCATGACTGAACGAAGAGGACTCAGCATGAAAGAATAAGTGTAAACAGTCAGATACCCTTCCACGTGGGTAGTGATTGCCTCCTCCGGTGCCGGTATCACAACCTCTTTATTTTCCCAATTGTAGTCCTTTTTCACCAGATCAAGAAGACTTTTTGGTATCTAGCATATATATCTCGATACCGGTTTGCACTGACCAACCGATGAGGGTTTCTCGACTTTAAAATCGGAACTAATAATGCCATCCCCCCCTCCCCCTCCCGAGAACAAGTTCTTCAAGGCGTGGCTCCACCACTATTTTCTCGTCGGCTGGCCGAGATGAGGAAGCAGCCTCTTTCTGCGGAACGGTTTTAGATTTTTTTGCCATCTAAAATTTTGTGAACAAAGAAGGGAGATTGAAGTATTTGGTGCTTTAAGAAGAACGAGCAAAGAAATTACGAAACCTGGAAAGAGGGAACTTAGGGGAAGGTGAAGAACTGTGAAGGTTGGAATGAAAAAGGTTTGAAGGTAAAAGTTTGAAATAATGAAGAAATAAACTATTTATAGATCTCACAGTGACGGTTCAAAATTGGCAGTGGCCGACCATCGACTGACGCGCATTTAATACCTTGGTAACTGGACCGACTGGACGTTTGTCACATATGTCATAATCGGGCTTGTTGCAGACGTCAGTATTCATCTAGTCGGAGGTTGAAAGATCATATCGTTTTTCGCTACCTTCTTTCCGAGAAAAGAGGGGACTATATGTATACGGTCAAAACCGAGTTTGCCCTTCGTGTGACTAATCAAGATTGGAGCATGATGGATCGAGGTTCGTCATTATAATATCGAGCTGTGATGTGAAGTTGGAAGGTCGAGCTCGAGAGCCAGAGACCGATCAATACCGAGATCGAGTTAAGGTCGAGCTCGAGACCCAGAGATCGATCAATACCGAGATCGAGTCAAGATCGAGCTTGAGACCTAGAGACCGATCGATACCGAGACCGGCCAAGATCGAGACCGAGCCAAGGAACAAAAAAGTGGTTATAACTGCATTTGGGGAGAGAATATCGGCAGAAATCACGGCTTGAATCAAGAAAAAACTTATTAATTTATCTATCATGGGATCCCCATTATGTATTTTTAATTATATCCAAAGTAGGATTCCCGCACTATATTAAGAGTGGTTATCATTTGTACAAAGGGAGGATTCATTCATTCACACATTTAGATTTTATTGAGATTTATATAACATCTAGCAACTATTATCCCTTTTGGGCTTTGATATTGATTCTTCCTGCTCTCTTATCAGTCACTCTCTATTCAATTTGGGTTTGTATTCATCCTTTTTACAGTTAATATTCGATATATCTTTACTTATTTTTTCAATTTGTACCAAATTATACTACGTATCCTTAGAACTACGTATAAATTCAACTCTATTCTTTTTTCGGGTAGACAGTTTGCTAGTTGAGGACACTGGTGGGAAGAGTTGACGTATAGAGTAAAGCTTGCACTGTTAGGCCAGACTAGTTCAGAAAAAAGTCTCATGATAATTGCTCGTACAACATGGAATTATGTTATTTATATGTACGAGACGAGACATTATTGATTAAGAAATAGGAATGGTCCACGGCTCCACTTACTTGTCTTTGAGCTTGTTTACTCTTGAAAATGGATAACAATTGAATTTGTACGCTATTTTAAGGATACATGGTTTAATTCAATACGAATGATTAATGACGTCAGATAAGCAATTAAAGGATAGAGTAAATAACCAAACCAATGATGATACTGAATCCGGACTCGGTTCAAGGCTTAACAAGAAGCTCGCGTTTGGTTCTCGGCCGGTGCTTATGAAGAACTTATGAACCAGAAACAAGAACTTTCAATAACCTTCAGAAACAGAGAAAAATAGACGTATATTGCCTATGTATGCGCGTTACAATGTGTTTAATGAATAATCAGCTTCCCCTTTATATAGTAGGGGAGTTTTACCCTAAGTACAATTCTAAAAAAGGTAAAAATCTTTCTTTTCGCTAATCACTGATCTAGCGCTGATACGAGCCGAGATTCACGCTGTGATATCCGATTGGGCACGGATGTCTCGGCCCTTTGTTAATCGTGTGGGACCGTTTGGCAATGCTTTCCGAGGTCTCGTTATTCGAATCAGGTCTGGGGGCATGATCTCGATGGCTCCGGGGCAGGTATTTTTTTCGAGCTTCAATACGGGCGGCTCCCGGCTTCGATATCGAATTCACGGAGTTATGTTCTTCCTTCGTTCACCCCACCGGAAAATCGGGTTGCTCATTACCCCGGTTTTACCCGTATAGAGAACTTTTTCTCAATGTGGTGATTATGGTCCCTACTGGTTAAGTACTTAATTTTACTTTTGCCCTAGATATCTAATGTCAGAAAGTCCTCTAAAATATAAGGAGATATTAATGAAACATTGTAAGTCATTAAAAGCGGTATCCTTATGCCCGTGCTTTTATATTTTATCTCATCTAATGTTTAAGAATAGAAGAAAATATGAAGTGACTGCAGTATACTTGTGCACTTAAGAATCCCAAAGGGTCACAGCTCTTCGGGAAGCAAATACTAAAAACTATTTATACTTTTACTCTCTAACAAAAGATAAGATTTCTTCTGCCAATAAATTCACCGTATTACCAAGTTCAAGTTCAATATAACATACTGACAAATTCTCAGATGGCATTTATATCAGGTATTAAGCCCTATTCTAGATGAATCGACCACCTCCTACTTTTTCTAACTCTTCTTTTCGTTCGTTCTTTTCCCACTTCACTATTTTTTCCTCTAAGGCGGACCAAGCAACGACTGGCACGGGAGGAAGAAACCTCAGAAAAGACACTCTGATTCTTAGGTCCTTTTCAAGCTAGGAATTTAAGAAGTGAGAAGAGGGTAGATTATACGTTACACAAGTTAACGTCAATAAAGTGATACCGGCAATGGAAAAGGACATCACAGAATTCCATTGTCTTTGCCAGCTGAGTGGCGTTTCCCATTTTCTTGTTTCCACACTGCAAACCTATCAGTTAGTTCAACCAACTTCCGAAAATTTTCTTGCCGCAATCTTTGTGGAGTCTCCTTTCGTTGTTGTTACTTCTTAATCGAATATTATGAAGTTCGGCCCATGTTTGACATATATGTTTTGTTAAAGTGGATGTACTTTTTCAAAGGAAAACAGTTGGCATGTTTAGCACAAATTCTCCATCATCAAAACGAACTTAATCAGACAGTACTAGATCTTGGGAGTTTGGCTATGACTTCACTAGCAAAATTAAAGTCATTATTTGAACGTTTGTAGTTTGGTAATCACTTTTTTGAGGAAATATAGAACTTTAATATTAATTTTTAATAATTGTATAATACTGAAAAATCTTATTTAAGAAGTATTTCAAGTTAAGTAACACTCACTTTCATTCACAAAACATTAATTTTGTTTATGCCCAATATTCGTTTAGAAATTGGAGATGTATTTCGACATGAATATAAATTGTCGTTTTTGAATTTTTGTGAGTGATATAGGGCCCGTTTGTTCATAAATTCTTTTTTCCTTTTTACCTTTTTTTTCAAAAATGCGTTTGTCCATGAAATTTTGCAAGTTTTTGAAATTTTGAAAATGAGTTTTTCAAAAATCAAAATGTAGTTTTGATCACTTTTTAAAAATTTTCAATACAAAATTTTCACTCACAAAACAACAATATTTTTTCAAGTGAAATGCATATCCAAATTTCAACGTAACTCCAGATGCTACTTTTTTTCAAAAATTATAATTTTTATGTCCAAACACCTACTTAGAATGAAAATTTTAAAAAATAACTAATTCAATTTGATGTTTGATTTGAAATTTTTACGGTCAAATACTGATTTCGAAAAAAGTTAAAAAATTCAAAAAAAAAAGTGAATTAGTTTATGGTTCACTTTTTTTTGGGGGGGGGGGGGGGGGGAACGGGCCATTAAAATGCCTTTGAACTTTTTTTGGAAGACGCTTATAAGCTGTTCATAAGATTTCATAAAAAGATTCGAATTTGCTTTTTCTTATGAGAAAAGATTGCTTAAAAAATAATTTATAAAGGATATGGTCCCAGCACTTCCTCCGTACATTGGCCGGGACAGCAGACGTACCTTTACACGTACACATCTTTAGGCTTTCTCAGTTTATAAATACTAGCGCTCTCTGTGCTTACTCTGCCCTCACAGCACAACCAAATCCACCTTCAATTTTCCTATTTCTATTTCTTTTCAAATCACTACATATATTGTAAATTGTAAATTTAGCAGCTCCAGCTTTTAATTAAACTGAAGTAGTTTTTGCCATTGAATGTTGGAAAGAGAGACTTCGAATTGTTGTTACAGAAAGTATGACAGAGAATCAATATTATTCACCTTCCCATTCGGACCCATCTCGACCTTCACTAGGCTTCCCTCTGGGCACTGCCCTCCTCTTGCTAATCATTTTCAGCTTGAGTGGTATCTTTTCTTGTTGCTACCATTGGGACAAACTCCGTTCTCTCCGTCGATCCTTCTCCGATCCCGAAGCCGGCGATGACCCTTCTTCTTTGAAATCTGAACGTGCCCACATGGTAAGATTTCATCAATTCTCTCGTCAATCGACACAAAATCCACGCTAATTTCCAATTTTGTTGGGTTGGTTATATAAATTATTCTTATCCGTTTCATTTTATTGGAATTCATGTCTAATAATCTATTGCAATCCTCTTTCTTTCTCTGGCTTGGGACCGGCTACATATAATAAACTCCAAATTACTTCCTCCATTGGTATTTTATGGACTGAAGTTTAAGCAAATTAAAAAAGAAAAACTTCTGTTACATATTAAAGTATCTTTAAAACTCGGGATGACATTTCTGTTTATAATTTAATAGTTTCAAATATCTCTAAAGTCAAATTGAGCTAGTTGTACATATTGCTTACCAGGTTGAATATTTTGGAATAAACTAAAAAAAGAAAGAGATTGCTGAATTTTTTTTTCTTGCTCTGTTTTACAGAATTGGAAGCAAAACCAAATATCAAATATGTCGGCAGTGTTGATGCCTGGAGATCAAGTACCAAAGTTCATAGCATTGCCACGTCCATGTCAGCCTCTCCGACCAGGAAAGGTAGTTGTAGAGATGCAGCAGCCACCGCCGCCGCCGCCTTCTCCTCCGAAGCCACCTCATATGGCAGTGGCAGTACCTTTCTATTAGCAAAGCTACCGCGGAAATTTTAGAACTGGACTAGTAATTGGTTATGTGTTTTGTGGATATAGAATTGTAGTTCAATCAAATTCGTAATGTTTTTCACTTGTAAATATTAATGAAATTTGAGCAATTTTCTAATACGTTTTTTTATTATAATCTGTTGCATTGTAGTGTTTGGTATCATGGTGGTCGTATCTAAAATCGTTTACGCTGATGTTTAGTTAAAGGGCTTAAGTTATATACATATATTATAGGTGTAGGGAATTTCTGTTTTAGAGAATAATTTATTCAATTTTTAAGGTTACACATATTGCAAGGACCTTAACTATAACTATATTCTTTATAAAAAGGAGAAATGAAAAACATAGGGAACAAGGATGAAATACTCAAAAGCAAAACAAATAAAACCAGGAAATGTGCTGGTAGTCAGGAATATCAACTCTTACATTGTCTAAACAAAACCAAAACGACCGGAAAAAAATATGCAACTGAGATAACTGAATTCGTGGCTGTAATACAAATATACAATAGATGAGGATTTGGTACTTAATAATAGTTTTAAGTGATTTATATTGATAGTGTATAAATTATTTATATCATTAAAATAATACTTCGTATGATATATAATAACGAGTAATTTTTCATAGATACTTGGTTTTCTTAAAACGATATATATATATATATATAACTTAATTCGCTTGACTTAATAAAAGTTTTAACTTACCTAAACGGATATTGTATATTTTTTTACATTATTGATGTAGTTTAATTGATTGGTTTTAAAATAATCAACTTAATTATGCTGTATTTTATTTTTACTTGTATTTATCTTTAAAACGATATGATAGTACAAAAAAATTTGTATTATCAATATATATATTTTAAACGCATGAAAATAGAAATTTTTTCTTGTTCTTGTCATGGTCTGTCACGTTAATTCCCATATACTTAATACTACAACCATCGAAGAGTGAATACGACAAATACCAAAGTTTGAGCTAAGGTAGAAATTAAATCTCCAACCCCTTTCTATTTTTACCAGTCCCAAGTGTTCCTCTTCCAGCAGTTTCATTGTGTCTCTATCATCCAATTTAAGCGAGGGTCTAATCGATGGTCATAGTAAAAATCAATTCTTACAAATTAAAACCAAAACTCTTACATGGGACAAGTGTACAAAGCACGTCCTATTTGATTAATAGACTAGCACATACAAAACACAAATGACACTTGATATTACAAAGTGCAGTAAATCATTCAAAGTTCAAATCGAAGTCAAGATAAAGCCATGGACTAGGTTGAGCCCATTTGGATTGACTTAAAAATCCGTTTTTATCATAAATAACTTTTAAGCAAGAAAATAATAAGTTAGGTTGCCCAAGTTATTGTTTTTGACTTTGTTTTAAACTAGTTTTTTAATTTATTTTAAGTACTTTTTGATTTTGCCAAACACTAATTAAAAAAAAACTAAAAAGAGCCTAAAAACTTATTTGACAAATTTGAAAGTCAATCCAAACAAACTCTAAATCCATTGAAAGCGGTATCAACCTCTATTATTATGTACTCAACAATAGAATATAATTTTTTGATAATTAGTAAAAAGGGGGTTGGCATCTATTGATAGAGAATGTCTATCAATCAAGCCAATAGTTATTGAGTCTAGCTTATCCCATACAAGTAATTTAATTTAGATCCTAAGGTTATATAATCAGTTAACATAAGTCCAAATTTCAAGAAAATAATCACTTTATTTTTTAGAAAACAATCAGTTGAGTACCAAGCTTTCAAGTAGGATCAATGGACTGCGTGACGATTAGCGCAGATATAGTAAACCGCACAAAAGAAGACAAATGGGTGAAAAGGGAAAAGGAGCAAAAGTAGAAACAAAGGGAGATAAAAAAAAAGACAGATGGAGTGTGTTTTGGCCACTTTTTTCAAACCTGACCTAATTTCGCTATAGAATGAAAATGCTCCCTTTATTCAAGTTCCACCCAACATCACCTTCCCCCACCACTTAGCCATGTTATTGTACTGGTCCGTTATTCGCAATGATTTGCTGCTTGTTTTTCTTGTCTTTTCTTTCACTACACCTTCGTTTTTTTCAATCTTTCACCATCAGAACCGAACTAGCTGACCCTTGCTTTCATTCTCTTATTTGACTCTTTTGTTGATTCACATATATAATGTTTTACGTCGGTTGAAGGAAATAAATAGTTGTACCCTCTATATAAATTTCGGCACCTCATTAGTTTGTCTATAAGATTCAATTAAACTTAATATTCATTTTCTTAACATGGTTATAAATTAGTTTTAAATACATTCTTATTCTTGATTTAATCAACATTAAAGTCCTATGTTATATTTTTCATGATCTAACTGTTCAGTCCTAGATGTGCAGGGAAGTGTTACGACAATCCTCATATTTAGGATTTATAGTTGAGTTAGATCCAATAATTTCTTGACATTTCTTTTAAATTAGATTCAATATTCATTTTCTTGACATTTCATTTCTCTTTTCTCCCAATATTCGTGTTTGGAGAATGAAAAAACGAAATGTCAACAAAGTCTAGTTGCGCTGGAGGAAAAAAAGTCTAGTGGCTAAGTGCTTTAAAACTTTGCTCAAATATATTATATGCAATAGCTGCAGTTTCCTTTTTCCGTTGAGAGATTTAGTTGCACTACTAGAAAACTAGCATATTTCGTCCAAGGCATACAAACCGAAATCGATCGAAAACAAAACCGACCGAAATCGGTCGGAAGTTGCTAAATTGGGCGCAAAAATCAACAAAAATATTGTTCTGACAAAAAAAAAAATCCGACCGATTTCGGTCGGAAATTAGTCAATATTTGACCAAAAATAAATTTTTATTAAATTTTTTTCAAATTTCCGACCGATTTCAGTCGGAAATTGGTCAATATTTGACAACACCTGGTCATACTTGAAATTATTATTTTCCGCCCAAGGCAATTGGTTTTTAATATAACAAAAATTATATATATTTAATTAACCAACCGGAATAAGTTATAATTAAATATTTCCGACCGACTTCAGTCGGAAAAACGATTTTAAAATAATTAAAATATAAATTTAATAATATTTTTAATTTTTGTCACCCTTTATATAAATAGCTTTTAAATAAATAATATTTAATACTTATTTGATATATATAGCTTATATACTATACACTTAGTATATATACTATACTATACTATACTATATATACCTTAGCTCTCTCTCTCTCTCTCT
>AWOL01S0012254.1:96103-131296 GCA_000715115.1 Nicotiana otophora | reverse complement strand
ATATATATATATATTGTAAATAATAATAATCTAATGCATGCCACTAAAATCTACCGAAATCGGTCGGTATAATTAAAATAATTTAAAAATAAAAATATTTAATTAAATTCTGACCGAATTTGGTCGGAAATATTGAGGTCAAACGGTTAAATTTTTTTATTATTACCGACCGAAATTTCCGACCGAATTCGGTCAGAAGTTTCTTTTATTTGACCTATACCAGACAAGTATCTTCCCCATTTTCATCTTTTCCCTTTATCTCTTCTTTCTCTCTTACATCTCTCTTCTACCCAAATCCCACCCAAATTCCACACCTATTTACCCAAAATCCCATCTAAAATCAAGTCCCCCACTCCCAAAATCGAAACCCCACCTCCCCCAGTCCCAATGTCGTTGCCACCTGTTGCCGCCGCCTGTCGCCGCCTCCACTATTGTCACTACCATTTTCTTTCAAGGTTAGTGTTCTACCTTATTACTCTTTTAATTTTTAATTTAATTCCTGCCTAATTAATATCATTTTATGTAATTTTTTGAACTATATTGTAATTAAAGTGTACCTTATCAAAAAATTATAATTATTAGATTTTAAATTTTTAATTTTCGAAATTTAATTTTATGTAATTATTTAGAACTTTTGTATATTTAGGATTTGAACTACATTAGATTTACATTTAGAATTGAACTACGTAAAATTATAATTTTGTCGGATTTTTGGTTTGAACTACATTAGATTTAGAATTAAGGTATAAATTATGAATTTAATGTATAAATTATGAACTGCTTTAAATTATGAACTTATGGTTCTTAATAGAATTCAAATTAATGATAGAACTATCTTAAATTATGAAATTTGAGTTAGTATAATTGAATTAGTCTAATTTAGGGGATAATATTACTCTATTAGTGTGCTAACAAATTATAATTAATTAATTATGCTAATTATACTTAATTAATTATGTTAATTATGCTTAACTAATTATACTTAACTAATAATTAGTTAATTAGGGCTTAACTAATTATTCTAGATTAATTGAGTGTCCTAACAAATTATAATTTATTATGCAACTTAATTTTATAATTTAATTTGAATTATGATTAATATAACATGTAATTTATTTGTTCTTTATGTAGATGGAATATCGTAGTTGGATGTATAATAGGAATTATCCTAATCGTCAGTTTTTGAGAGATGAATTTATATAAGGGGTTAAGGAATTTATTACGCATGCAATGTCACTTGAACCGTTTCGGATTGGAGGGTTGATTAGGTATCCTCGTGTGAAGTGCAAGTATTTGCATATTTTTGGATCGGAGGATGTTAAGACTCATCTTTATAAAAAGGGTTTATGAATAATTATTTTGTGTGGACTAGTCATGGAGAGATTGATGGTAGTGACGGTATATTTCATAACGTAGTTGTTGGTGAAAGTAGTAGGTCGGTGGGGAATAACGTTCAACATCCTAGATACCATGAAATGGTTGCGGATGCTTTTGGGATGCATTTCGATTTTGAAACCCATGAAAGTGTTGAACAACCTCCTAACAAAGAGGCAAATATATTTTTATGAACAGTTAGAGGCTGCTAGTCGTCCACTAAGGGAAGGGAGTATGCACTCTTAGTTGTCTGTTGTGGTTAGATTATTAAGTATCAAATCAGATACCAATAATTTTCAAGCGGGAATGTATTCTTTCATTGGCCTTATGAGTGAACTAGTTGACCCAACTTTCAACATACCTAAAAATGTCTATAAGACTAAAAGATTGATTTTTAAGTTAGGACCCTCGTCTATGAGAATCGATTGTGAAGATGGTTGCATGTTGTATTATAAGGGTGATGCATATTTAGAAAGTTATAAATTTTGTGAAAAACCTCGTTTTAAGCAACTTTCCAGCGGGAAGAAGGCTGATGTGAAGTCGATGCATTACTTACCTCTTATTCCTATATTAAAGAGGTTGTACGCATCGATGAGTTCCGCTCCTCATATGAGATGGCACTATGAAAATAGAAGGTCGCCCGATGTTATGTGTCATCCTTCAGATGGGAAAGTTTGGAAGCATTTTGATAGGACGTATCCGGATTATGCTAGTGAACCCAGGAATGTTCGGTTGGGTTTGTGTGCTCATGGTTTTACGCCATTTTCTGTTTATGCAACACCATATTTGAGCTTGCCACCGAATGAGCAAGGCGAGCGACCACCCCTTTCAAACGAAGAAGCGCAAATGATATGGTTGGATGTTGTCGGTGGTCCTAAAAGGGGATAGCATGCGACCTTCCAGAGAAATCATTTCGGCGCTACATGGCTGGATTGCAAGGTATAGGGACTTCTGCCCAAGGCGAGGCAATTGATAGGTCGACTATTTCGTCTATGGAACAGACGACCGCAAAGCTGACAGTCGAACTTAAAGAGACAAAGGCTAGAGAACAAAAGAGAGATGAACAATTTAGTACCCTTCAAGTTCAGCTAGAAAAGAGGTACGAACAATTTAATCTCCTTCAAGATCAGCTGGCCAATCTTCTTGCTAGTGGTGCTTTTCGCATTTCCCGATCTCGTGAGCCTTCCCCATGTGCTAATCCTTCTCGTCGTGATCCTTCGAACCATACCAACGATGAAGGTTCTAGTAGTGAAGATGGAAATGATACAATATAAAACACTCATTGAATGGTGTGTATTGCTAAACAAAGTATTGAACTTGTCAATATTTAGTTGAAACTAGTTTTGAATGATGATTGTATTGTTGATATTATTTTGTTATTGAACATTTGTATAGTTGTTGTCGTGATTGGTGTTGTTGTTGTGGTTGTTATTAGCGTTGTTGGTTAATTGTTGTTGTTGTTGTTGTTGTTGTTAGATAATGGTTGTTAGTGTTAGTTAATTATTTTTGTTAGTTAATTATTATTGTTGTTAGTTAGTTAGTTAATTGTTGTTGTTGATTAATTATGGTTGAATGACAACAATGTAATGCTACCATTATAGGATGGATGTTGGTTGTAATTGGCAGATGGTGTATCTTAAAAGCAGGCATTTTCTGTTCAGTTTTTACCCAGAAAACCGATCGTAATCGGTCGGAAATTAATTTTTTTGCCCAGAAATTCATAATTTCCGACCGAACTCGGTCGGAAATTTCGAATGAAATCTCCAGTTTTTTGAAATTTCCGACCGAATTCGGTCGGAAATTATGAATTTATATTTATTTTTAAAAATAAATAACAATTTATTACAATTTACAAATAATTATTTATTTAAATAAAATTATTATTTATTTAAAATTCCGACCGATTTCGGTCGGTATTTGAAAATTTTAAAAAAAATTAATTAGTACCGACTGATTTCGGTCGGTAATTGAAGTTTGACAGTTAGTCAACGCTTTGAATAAACCGATCGACTTCGGTCGGTACACGTTAGCGACCATCATTTTTTCCGACTAATTAAAAGCGATCGAAAATTGATTGATTTTTATCAATTTTCGATCGATTTCGGTCGATTTTGGTGGACGAATTTACACAGTTTTTTAGTAGTGTTGGTATTGGTTGAAAAAATTTCACCGCTTCCTGAACACGAAAATGAACTTTGCTAAGGTAATCATAAGTAACCACGAATTAACTTGAACCAACTTTTATAGGAGTATTTATTAATACCAGTTCAGAGTTCAGTAGTGATGTTTCCTTTTAAATATCTGAGCTTCAGTACCTTTCTAATCTAAGTCAATGCGTTAAAGAAACGACACGGTCCTCTCTCCTATTCTACATTGATATACAAATTATTCAACAGAACGCCCACCGTAAAATACGCGACCCAATCAGTATGTATTTCGTCCCAATAAATTAAAACACATATTAAAGGAAAAAAAAACAAATGTCACTGGGGAAAAAGAGAAAGATTGTACTCTTCCGTTTCAATTTACGTAAACCTGTTTGATTGGACATAAAATTTAATAAAAAATAAAGATTTTTAAAATTTGTGGTTCTAAACAAGTCAAAAAGGGGTCTAGAGTATTTGTATGGTTATAAAAGCTTCTCATTAAGGGTAAAATTGGAAGTTTAAGCTAAATTGTTTCCAAATTTAGAAATGAGTGATTCTTTTTGAAACGGACCAAATAAAAATAGTTTCACGTAAACTGAAACGGAACGAGTAGTATTTAAGGATGTACGGATGATAAGTAGAGCAGCCAGCTTAGGGCCCGTTGGTTGACAGAATCCCTTAAAATAAAAAGGAAATTTCAGGGGGGCAGCTACTAGTGGGGAGAGTTAGTGACCTTATCAATAAAAATAGGTGATGATGTAACCATAAAACCTTTTTAATTCTTATATTTGTGTGCAACGAAAAGACTAATTAGGGCCCAAATGATCACCTGCTGAATAACATCTTTACGTTTTCAAAGCCACTCTAATATAATGATCCTCCAGCTAGATTATCATGAAGCTGATATGTAGCGGAGTGCCTCAATTTTGTTGTCTAGGTTTGTACTACAAAAGTACGTACGATGTTCAACAATCATCATATATTTTTCCAAAGCTATATAGGGAACATGGAATAATTCACATGCTACTGGAAAATGAACATATATATGTAGGAGTAAATAGAACTCCAAACGATGGAATATGGCAAAAAGGAAAGGACACTCGGGTAAACCGGCAGAGGCGGATCCAAGAATTTAATGCGACGGGGGTATAATATTCTATTCAATCAGTGTCCCTAAAGGCTTTTAGCGTTAAGGGTGCCAAGTAATTTAAATTAATCGTTTTCAAGGTATACACATGTACATATACAAGATTTCTCCTAAAATTTACGGGGTCCGGTGACCCCTCAACATAAGCCATAGGTCCGCCTCGGCCTAATGGAATAACTGGATGTATATTTAGATTTCTGTCTTGCTGTGTAAAGGGAAAAAGATATAACCAGCATCCTTTAGATTTTTATTTGGTACGTTGTGGTTAACTAAGATCGTCCTACGATATTGATAGTGGTATAGTCTCTTTCAGAAACACATATGGAATTAAAGCTACATCCATCCGATTTATATGCCAATTTTAGGGCGCTCCAAAATGTTCGCCATAATTATTTCATTTTTTATTATTTTATTTTTAAAAGTTTCAAGAATTAAAATTCATTAATTTATTAAAACTTTAAACTTTGATAAGATGTTTTCTGTATCAATCTAATAACTAATACTACATTCTAATTAGTAATCTTCGTCAAATAAGTTAATGAGATGTAGTATAACTAAGAGGAAATTAAAGTATAGCTTTTACGGGAAGATTGATACATTTTTAACCTATAGAGATTAGAACGTGATTCTGCTGCTATAAAGGTTCCCAATTATGTAGAAATGATTTTTCCCGTGAGAGTAAGAAGACAAATTATAGATAACCATTTATTTGCATGGGTAAAATCGTATTTGTATCACTTGGGTGTAGAGTCTCAATATCATCAATTGCTGTATGCGCCAAATTTATTTGAGCCTGTATTATAATTGCAGGTATTATGCCTACATCTAACACAATAGATTGATGTAGATTCCCCAAATAATATTGGAAAACGAAGAATTTTGGGTACCTGTTATCCACGAAAATTAATTAGTGGAAGTCCTCGATAAAAGTTGGTTACCGGTCATGAGTCATGCATAATGTTTCCTCGTATTCTTCGCTCACTCTAAAGCTTGCTTTTGAGATATGGGCCTCTCTTTTGGTAAAAATTAGTAAATTTATTATCAGATTATTCAAAGTTGCTTTAGCAGTCTTAGGAATGAATAATGATAATAGTTGAGTAAGATTCCTATTAGTGGGCTCAAAGCTAATCATGAAATTAGGCAGATAAGCACGTCGCCATTCCTTTTGATGATTTTGGTGAAATTACAATTAAGTTGAAAAATGAGATGAAGAAAAAAATAAATAAATATTCTTCAGCTGAGGCGCGAATATTTCGTTCTCTTTAAGAAGATTCAAGTCCATTGCGTTAGCATTTCCACCGGTCCAGCAGTAATACTTTTGACTTGTCTCCTCCAGGATACAACAACCCGACAATGTCGTATGACTCAAACAAACTCTGGACAAATTGTTGAGTCCAAAGCTCCACCAAAATGAACACCTTTCTCCAACAAAATAATATTCTTTTTTGTAGATAATAAGTTAGAGACTTAGATTTTCTCCTTCTCTTAACTCTCTTTTTCACTACACAAAGTTCATTTTTTCATACACGCTATCATATTTTCCCATCTACAACACAAGGAAGAAACATCATTATTTATAGGTATAAAATTTCTTCCATAGAATAAATAACAAAATAGTGGGATAATAAAATTATAGAACATGAGTTGTGGTTACAAAATTTAATCTTTAGTGGGTAATTAGTATTAGATCATGGCATTAGTAGTTTCAAGAGTTTCACCAAAATAATGACCACTTTCTTGCCAATTTATAACCACTATCTCACAAGAAATAATACACTTTAATATTATAATTTTAATATTAAAATGCACTAACACCAACATTCCCCCACTCATTTTTATATTAAAATAAGAGAGTTTACTAGTTGAATGGAGACTATTATGCATAATGAAGGTGTGTTCTGCATTGAATCTCCACTTAGTAAAACAACGATCTCTACTCCAGAGTCAGTAATGGTTTCAGACTTGAACTATGAGTACTTTAGGGAAATAAATTATAACTGCTTACACATAATAATCAATGTGTTGACTTGAGCTTTATTAGCCGCACATTACGGCCTTGTGCTATCCCGATTTTCATGAGTGTTTTTGAGATGAAGCTCAATTCTCATAGAAAACGACCTACTTCCACACTCATATAGGTGAAATCTGCCAAGAGTGCTCATGTAACTCTAACAACCCCACTCATACGAGTTACATATTTTCATTAAAAGTTAATAAAACTCAACCTCACAAATCATTATAGGACAATTGCACTTAAACCATAGGGATGCGACAATAATAAAAATAATGCATTTCAAACCAAGCCATCATATGATTCGTTCTTCCCATTGAACCTGGTTATAGGATCTCTAGTCCTCAGGTTGGGTTTCCTCATATATGACTAAATGAGTTTATGGGCTTTAATCACATCCCTCTCGATGTGCTCCATACTCTTTCTCTTGCTAAGGCCTTAGCCAGTGGATCGGGAAGATTATCACAAGATTCAACATAAGCAACATTAATGGAACCACTTGTCAAATATGATCTCACAATACTATGTTTTCTTCTTATAGGTCTGGATTTACCGTTGTAATAATAGTTTTGTACTCTACCAATAGCAGCGGTGCTATCACAATGAATTAAAATATGAGGAATTGATTTTTCAAAATAAGGAATTTGAAATAATAAATCTTTCAACCAATTCGCTTCCTCACTAGCTGAAGCTAAAACAATTAGCTCAGCCTCCATGGTAAAGTTAGCAACTGTTTGTTTTTTTGATTTCCAACAATTAGCACCACCTCCCAAACTAAAAATATAACATGTAGTAAAACAGGAATCACGATATAAAGTGTTCCAATATGCATCAGAAAAGCCTTCGAGTACAACATGATATTTTTTATGAAATAAACCATAGATTTTTGTACCAAGTAAATAAATCATTACTCTTGTTATGGCATGCCAATGTTCACTACTCGGCTTGCTTGTAAGCCTGCTAAGTACTTCTACTGTGTATGCAATATCAGACTGAGTATAATTAGTCACATATCTCAAGCTTCCAATTAAGCTAGCATATTACTTTTGATTTATCACACCATTATCACTTTGTTCAGGAAATAAGTGAACACTTGAATCAAAAGGTGTTACAACATGCTTGCAATCAATAAAATTATTTTTTTTCAAAAAAATTTCAACATAATGTGACTGGTCAAGAAAACTTGCATCATATGTTTTATTAAATTTTCATTTCAAGAATAAAATTTACCTCATCCAAATCTTTCATGTCAAAATAGCTACTAGGCATACTTTTAGTTTCTCCAATAATATTCACGGTAGCGGCAAAAATTAATAAATCATAAACCTAGAGACAAATAATAACATGTGAATTATTCCAAAACTTATGATAAATGCACTTATCACACTTTTTGACTTAATCAGCTTTCGCTCATGCATGAATACTCAAATTATTCATGCAAGAATTGTTTTCTTTTACCTCCACTATTTTTAGCATTATAAAATATATTTTTCATGAAAACATATATCACATATTCATGAAAAATATAAGGTAAAAAGTTTATACTTTTCCTCCTCTTGAGTTAAGCAAGTAGAAAATTACTTTACCCTCCTATCTCTTAAAGTGAGTAAACTTCTACCTTGATATCCGCTATTTTTTTAACTGCATAAAAAAATTTGAATCCCCTTACAATTGTTGGTGAAATTACAAGTAATTACAGTTGAAAAATAAGGTGAAGAAAAATAAATAAATATTCTTCAGGTTGAAGCGCAGATATCTCGCTCTCTTTAAGGAGATTCAAGCCAACTGCGGTAGTATCTTCACCGGTCCAGCAGTAATACCCTTGACTTGTCCCCTCCAGGATATAACAACCTGAGAACGTCGTATGACTCGAACAAACTCTGGATAACTTGCTGAGTCCAAAGCTCCACCAAAATGAACACCTTTCTTCAACAAAATAATATTTATTTTTGTAGATAATAAGTTGGAGACTTAGATTTCTCCTTCTCTTAACTCTCTTTTTCACTACACCAAGTTCAGTTTTTTCATACACACTATCATATTTTTCCATCTACAACACAAGGAAGAAATATCATTATTTATAGGTGTAAAATTTCTTCCATAGAATAAATAACAAAGTAGTGGGATAATAAAATTGTAGAATATTTTTCCAATATCGAAGTCATCCCAAATTGATTTCTTCTTTGATATCTCTTCAGCTGCCTCTACTCCAAGACAATTTTTGATTGCTCGTCGCCGATTGAACTATTTTAGCCCATTCCTCTTGCACTTTTACATGTGAATTGGAATTTGCTTCCCTCAATTATATTTCCTGTTGCACATTTTCCTTTCCCCTCGGCGACTGAGTTACTTTCATATCAATTTTGCTTTGATTTCCTTTCCTTCCTTGATTTGTAGTTGCCGACGATAATGACTTTTGCGCCATTAGATCTTTCTGAGATAGAATTTGTGTCGGCTTCAAATTGGAATATATCGCCCCTAAAGCTCATGGTAAGTCTTCTATTTGTGCAATTTATGTTGAAGATATAAGTTCAGAGCTAGATTACTGGACGTCGACAGTAGTTTGCTATGTCCTTGGGGCACACCCCTCTTTTGCTGTGCTAAATGGATACATACACAGGTTGTGGGCGAAGTATGGTATCAACGAAATTTCTATGCTGAAGAATGGAATTGTATTAGTTCGATTTGATTCAGGGAGGGGGGAAATGAGGTGATACAAGGGGAAATTTATCATTTAGATAACAAACCATTTATAGTTAATGTATGGAATCCGGATACAGAATTTACTAGAGAAGAATTGCTAACAGTACCGATATGGATCAAACTGCCTGGCCTCGAATTCAAATATTGGAGTCCTAAGGGCCTAAGCAAAATAGACAGTTTAATTGGGAAACCACTTCTAGTGGATCATAATACGGAGAAGAAAATGGGGCTCACTTTTGCTAGGTTACTGATAAAGGTAGAAATGAATGTAAAGCTTACTGATATGGTAATGTTCAGGAATGAAAAGTGGGTACTATTAGAAAAGGTCCAATATGATTGGAAATCTACATTATGCAATTTTTGCCATAGGTATGGGCACTCTGAAGAGGAATGCATGAAGAAGAAGGTTACAAAACCTGGATCACCAAAATAAGGTGAACAACTGAGAAACGAGAAACCAAAAGAACATAAGGAGAAGAAAAAAATGGACTTTGAAGAAGCAAGGAATCAGGATAAGTTACACTATGGTAAAGCAGCAGCCTGACTAAGGGAGGAATGGCACCAGCCGAATCATCTTCCAACATAGTGAGGAACCACAATATGCAGAGTGGGAGACCACTTGATCAGACTAAAGAGTGGATTACTCTAGTGAATGTCAGAAAGCAGTAGTTTAAACAAAATCAGCAACTGATCAATCAGAATTCTTTCCAAGTTCTTGACAAGGAAAGAAACAATAATCATACTCAATCAAGCTCGGTTGGAAATGAGGGAGAGCAGCTTATTCCTCTCTCAAAAATGGTTAGCCACTTAAGCTGAAATGTCAAGGGCCTCAATGTCCCTAATAAGCAGAAGGAGGTTAGACTCCTCTGAAATGAATAAGAAGTAGGTCTGGTTGGTTTAGTAGAAACAAAGGTCAAATTAAATAAGATTGAGGGTCTAGAAAATAAATTGTTTGGAGGTTGGCAGTATGTTACAAACCTAGAATACCATTACAATGGTAGAATTTGGATTACTTGGAAGCAAAATTATTACCATGTAACTCTTGTTACCAGTTCAACACAAGCAATCACTTGCAAAATGAGATACACTCCTATGCAAGTGACATTTATGCTGGCATTTGTATATGCTATTAACTAAAAGGTAGAGAGGGGGGAATTATGGAGTTATTTGGAGAATCAGAGTATAGGGTGTAATATCCCTTGGTTGGTTCTTGATAATTTTAACTCAGTGTTGAATCAGGAAGAAAAAATTAGAGGAAATCCTATAACTGTAGCTGAGATACTAGATTTTCACAATTGTGTGAAATCATGTGGATTGCTGGAAATGCCAACTCACGGTAGTTGATATTCATAGAATGATAAACAAGGAGATCAAATGGTGTTTTTAAAAATAGACTGGGCTTTTGTTAACAACAAGTGGCTTACTAACATACATGTATATAAAGCCACATTTTTGCCTGAAAGCGTAAGTGACCACTGTCCAATTAAGGTGGCCCTGCAGAGAACTCCTCCTAGAGTTAAGAAACCATTTCAATTTTGTAATGTATGGTCGGAACATCCTCAATTTGCTGAGAAAGTTAAAGAGGTGTGGCAAGTCCGAGTAGATGGATGCAAAATGTTGCAAGTGGTAAAGAAGCTTAAGCTACTAAAAAGGAAGCTGAAAGAGCTAAATGGACAACACTTCCGAAACATAGTAACAGAGGCAAGTAAAGATAGAGAAGCTCTAGTTCTGGCTCATAGATCTTTGCAAGCCAACCCTTTGGATCGAGTGCTTTAGCAAGATGAAAAAATAAAGTATCGAAAGTACATGCAATCATCTTATCTGGTTGAATTGTTCTTGCAACAAAGAAGCAAGGCAACAGGGATCAGACTAGGTGATGATAATACAAAATAATTTTTCTCAGTTATAAAACATACGAAGATGCAACAAGCTATTACTCAGTTGCAAGATAAGAATAATAGGGTGCAAACAGATCCTAATGTTATAGCTGGAATATTAGTGGAGTATTATGAAGAACTACTAGGGAGGAAGGAAACAACAAGAACAAAAGCTCATACATGATTGCTGAAGAATGGATCAACACTGAGTATAGAGCAACAAATTGAGTTAGTGGAACCTTTCACAGAGAGAGATATTACAGAAGCTATATGGAGAATAAATAGTAACAAAAGTCCTAGTCCGGATGGATATGTGTCACGACCCAATTTTTCCTCCGTGTGACGTCGCGACGGAACCTAGTCTCTATAACTATGTAAGCCTAACATTTTGCGGAATATTGAAATAAAAATATAAATTTAACCAATTATTCAAAAATACAAAACAAATCCCAAAACTCGGAATATCGTGAATCACAAATTACAGAAGGAAAAATCTAGTGTCTCTATGCATCAGAATCTAACAAGAAAAAATACAGAAGATAATAGATATGGGGAGGAGTAGAAGAGGACTCCGAGGTCTACGGACGCGGAATATATACCTTGAAGTCTCTCAAGCTGTCCCGGCTCACTGATAGTGCGACTGATAAGGTGCACCTGGATCTGCACACGAAAAATATGTGCATAGAGTAGCATGAATACACCACAATCGGTACCCAATAAGTGCCAAGCCTAGCCTCGGTCGAGTAGTGATGAGGTCAGGTCAAGGCCCTACTGGTAAATATATAATAAAATAATATAGAGTATAATACCGCAATAAAATAAAGGCTGAAATTTAACAACAATAAAATCATAGAAGGTAACAGCTTAGTACACAAAAACACAACAGGGGATCTCCCGAGATATCGTCCCGTAGTCCCAAACGAAAATGTATAGGGGGATATCCCGGAATATAGTTCCGTAGTCCCAAAGTAAATGTGCAGAGGGATCTCCCGGAATACCGTTCCGTAGTCCCAAAATTAATATACAATACAGGGAGATCTCCCGGAATACCGTTCCGTAGTCCCAAAGTAAATATGCAGCGCGAATGATAGAAATACAACTACATCATGAAGTTCTTACAATTTAGACTAAGTACCAGTCAGGGAAGAAGCAGGAAATTCACTAAGCATGTTGCACATAATTCACATAAAATAATTAAGACACGTAGACATGTTGTATTAGACTAAATATGATAGCTACACATATTGGAATAACTCAATTAAGAATGAAAATAGATTAGTACTCATTAAAATGGTATAACTCAAAATAACAGGAAAACATGTTGATGCTCAGTAAGAAAATCGGGTTTTACCACAACTAGCTCGTGTACGTACTCGTCACCTTATGTACACGGTGCTTACATATCACAATAGTTTCAAATCTTAAGGGGATTTTCCCCACACAAAGCTTGGCAAGCCACTTACCTCGAACCAAGCTCAATCAATCAGTTACAATGCCTTTCCCACGAATATTCGGCACCGAATGGCCCAAATCTAGTCAAAAGCAATTACATAACATAAATACAACAATAATAGACTCATCTAATTAATGATATCAACATTTTAACGAAAATTTCGAAATTAACTCAAAAATTGCCTGTGGGGCCCACGTCTAAGAATCGGGTAAAAGTCATAAAATACGAAACCTCGTTAACTCACGAGTCTAACCATATCAAATTTACTAAAATCCGACACCAAATGATCCTCCAAACTCACAAATCAAACTTCCAAATCCGTAGCCTCCAATTCCTAATTTCCACCTTAAATACACACCAACTAGGTGGAAAAATACATGGGAAAACAAGATTATTGATCAAAATAAGCACAAGGGACTTACCTCAAAACATTCCTTAAAAATGGTCTAAACAATCGCCTTAAACCGAGTTTGCAAAGTCAAAAATGATAAAAATCACGAAGACCTTTGGTTTTAACCACTGCTTAGATATTTCTGCACCGGCGGAACCTGGGCTCGCACCTGCGGGTGCGCTTGTGCGGAAATTGTGTGCATCTGTGCAATTCACTTGCCCCCTCTACCTTCGCAACTGCGATGAAAGGGCCGCATCTGCACGTGCGCGCTTGCGGAATTCCCTTCCGCTTCTGCGGACCTTGCGCACCTGCGAAGCCCCTAACGCATCTGCGGGCATCGCAGATGCAGAAAAAACCTCGTACCTGTGACCCCTGGCACTCCTTTAGTTTCTCATTTCTGCGCCAATTTGCTCGCACTTACGGGCAGCCTTGCGCAGGTGCGGTTACAGCAGAACCAGCAAAAGCACCAGATTTTCCTAAGTCCAATTTTATTTCGTTAAGCATCCGAAATACACCTGAGACCCTCGGGACCTCAACCAAACCTACCAACCAATCCTATAACACTATACGAACTTAGTCGAGCCTTCAAACCATATCGAACAACACCAAAATCATGAATTAAGCACGGATTCAAGCCTAAGAACTTAGAATTTTCCAAATTCTACAAACGACGCTGAACCACGTCAAATCTAGTCCGAATTATCTCAAATTTTACACATAGGTCACAAATGACACTACGAACCTACAGCCACTTTCGGAAATCCATTCCGAGCTCGATATCAAAATTTCCACTATCGGCCGAAATCGCCGAAAAATCTAACTTTCGCCAGTTCAAGCCTAAATCTACTATAGACCTCCAAAACACATTCCGGACGAGCTACTAAGCTCAAAATCACTCAACAAAGCTAATGGAGTCGACAGAATTCTATTCCGGATCCGTCTTCACATAGTTCCGACTACAGTCCAATTTCTAAGGCTTAAACTCACAACTAGGGACTAAGTGTCCCAAAACTCCCCGAATTCCATAACCAATCACTCCAGAAAATCAGATATTAGGGGATCGGGGCTCTAATTCTCAAAACGATCGGCTGGGTCGTTACGTCCTCCCACTCTTAAAACAATCATTCGTCCTCGAATGAGTATAAAGACATACCTGAAACTGTGAAACGATGAGGGTACTGGCTGCGCATATCTTGCTCGGCCTCCCAAGTTGCCTCCTCGACCGGTGTCCCCTCCATTGAACCTTCACGGAAGAAATGTTCTTTGACCTTAGCCTTCTAACCTGCCTGTCTAAAATAGCCACTGGCTCCTCAACATAGGATAGATCCTTGTCCAATTGAACTTAGCTGAAATCCAACACATGGGATGGATCGTCGTGATACTTTCGGAGCATAGAAATATGGAATACCGGATGAACTCCTGCTAGACTGAGAGGCAAGGAAAGCTCATATGCAACCTCCCCAACTCGACACAACACCTCAAATGGACCAATGAACCTTGGCCTCAGGTTGCCCTTCTTTCCAAACCTCATAACGCCCTTCATAGGCGAAACTCGGAGCAAGACTCGCTCTCCAACCATGAATGCCACATCGCGAACCTTCCAGTCCGCATAAGTCTTCTGTCTGGACTGGGTTGTGCGAAGTCTATCCCTAATCACCTTCACTTTTTCCAAGGCATCCTGAACCAAGTCCGTACCTAATAATCTGGCTTCACCGGGTTCGAACCAACCCACTAGGGACTAACACCACCTACCGTACAGAGCCTCATACGGTGCCATCTGAATGCTGGCCTGATAACTATTATTGTAAGCAAACTCTGCAAGTGGCAAGAACTGGTCCCAAGCACCCCCAAAATCTATCACACACACATGGAGCATATCCTGTAATATCTGAATAATGCGCTCGGACTGCCCGTCCGTCTGAGGGTGAAATGATGTGATCAACTCAACCCTCGTACCCAAATCATACTGTACAGCTCTCCAGAACCGTGATGTAAACTGCGTACCCCGATCAGAGATAATAGATACTGGTACGCCATGAATCTTGACGATCTCACGGATGTAGATTCGAGCTAGCTGCTCGGAAGAATAGGTAGTCATCACAGGAATGAAATGAGCCGACTTGGTCAACCTATCCACAATCACCCAAATTGCATCAAACTTCCGCTGAGTCCGTGGGAGACCAACAACAAAGTCTGTAGTGATCCGCTCCCATTTCTACTCTGGAATCTCTATCTTCTGAAGCAACCCATCCGGTCCCTGATGCTCATACTTCACCTACTAGCAATTTAGACATCTAGCCACATACTCTACTATGTCTTTCTTCATCCTCCTCCACCAATAATGTTGCCTTAGGTCCTGATACTTCTTCGCGGCACCCGAATGAATGGAGTACCGTGAGCTGTGAGCCTCCTGAAGAATCAACTCACGCAAACCATCTACATTGGGCACACAAAGCCTGCCCTACATCCTTAATGCACCATTATCTCTAATAGTAACCTCCTTAGCATCATTGTGCTGGACTGTGTCCTTAAGGACAAGCAGATGGGGGTCATCATACTGACGCTCCCTGATACGATCATAAAGAGAAGACCAAGAGACCACACAAGCCAATACTCGACTCGGCTCAGAAATATTCAATCTCACAAACTGGCTGGCTAAGGCCTGAACATCTAACGCCAAAGGTCTCTCTGCTGCTGGTAGATATGCTAAACTCCCTAAACTCTCTGCCCAGCGACTCAAAGCATCGGCCACCACATTGGCCTTCCCAGGGTGGTACAAATAGTGATATCATAATCCTTAAGTAGCTCCAACCACCTCCGCTGACGTAAGTTAAGATCTTTCTGCAGAAATAGATGCTGCAAACTCCAATGATCGGTATAAATATCACAAGGAACACCGCACAAATAATGCTGCCATAACTTCAAGGCATGAACAATAGCTGCTAACTCAAGATCGTGGACAGGATAGTTATTTTCGTACACCTTCAGCTGTCTGGATGTGTATACAATCACCCTACCGTCCTGCATCAACACCGCATCGAGACCAATCCGCGATGCATCATAATATACAGTATAAGACCCCGAACCTGCAGGTAATACCAATACTAGGGCTGTAGTCAAAGTTGTCTTGAGCTTCTGAAAGCTCTCCTCACATTCCTCTGTCCACCTAAATGGATCACCCTTCTGGGTCAGCCTGGTCATAGGTACTACAATAGATGAGAATCCATCTACAAAGCGACGGTAATATCCCGCCAAACCAAGAAAAGTTCGGATCTTTGTAGCTGAGGACGATCTGGGCCAACTCTGCACTGCTTCAATCTTCTTTGGATCCACCTGGATCCCCTCACTCGATATTATATGACCCAAGAATGCCATTGGGTCTAGCCAAAACTCACACTTGAAAATTTTGCATATAACTTCTTTTCTCTTAAGGTCTGAAGTGCAGTCCTCAGGTGCTGCTCATGATCCTCCCGACTCCAGGAGTATACCAGAATGTCGTCAATAAACACAATGATGAATGAGTCAAGATAGGGCCTGGACACATTGTGCATCAAGTGCATAAAAGTTGTTGGGGCATTGGTCAGCCCAAAAGACATCACAAGAAACTCATAGTGACCATATCTGGTCCTGAAAACAGTCTTTGGGATATCCGGCTCCCGAATCTTCAACTGATGATAACCTGAACGTAAGTCAATCTTGGAAAACAATCTGGCACCCTGTAACTGATCAAATAAGTCATCAATACGAGGCAATGGATACCTGTTCTTCACTACGACTTTGTTCAACTGGCGGTAATCAATACACATCTGCATAGAACCATCCTTCTTCTTTACAAATAAGACAGGAGCACTCCAAGGTGACACACTGGGCCGAATGAAGCCTTTATCAAGCAATTCTTGTAACTGCTCTTTCAACTCCTTCAATTCAGGAGGAGCCATACGATATGGAGGAATAGAGATGGACTGAGTGCCCGGCAACAAATCAATGCCAAAATCAATATCTCTGTCGGGTGGCATGCCCCGAAGATCAGCTGGAAACACATCTGTAAAGTCCCTCACTAGTAGAACTGACTCAACTGTAGGGGTATCAATACTGACATCTCTCACATAAGCTAGATACGCGTCACACCCCTTCTCAACCATTCGTTGAGCTTTAAGAAAAGAAATAACTCTGCGGGGAGTATACTCTAAGGTACCTCTCCACTCTAATCGTGGTAAACCTAGGAAAGCCAGCGTTACGCTTTTAGCGTGACGATCAAGAATAGCATAATGGGATGACAACCAGTCCATGCCCAAAATATTATCAAAGTCCACCATACTGAGCAAAAATCAAACACGACCGATACACGCGGTCCACAGTAAGAGAATCTCTCACATGAGTAGATACATAAATAGGGGAACTCAAAGAATCCCGAGGTACGCCCAAATACGGAGCAAAGTAAGAGGACACATAAGAATATGTAGAGCCTGGGTCAAACAATACCGACGCATCTCTATGACAGACCGGAACAATACCTGTAATGATAGAATCAGAAGCAACTGCCTCTGTACGAGCAGGAAGTGCATAATATCTGGCATGGCCTCCCCCTCTAGGGCGACCTCTAACTCCCCGACCTCCACCTCGAGCTGGTTGAGCAGGTGGGGTGGCAGATGGTGCTGTAATCATAGCCTGAGGACCTGGTGGAGCATGCTATGGCTGAAAAGTCTGTGGAGGTGCACCCCTCCTAATACTGGGGCAATCCCTTACCATGTGGCAAGTGTCGCCACACTCAAAACAAGCTTTGGGAGGGCGTGGATGTTGTGACTGACTCGGGCCAGGTCTGCTGGACTAGCCGCTAGGACCACCCCGTGCAGGAGGCACACTAGATACTAGCGGTGCATAATAAGACTCCTGGGGTCTAGAAGGAGCCGGAACACCGTTGGAGGTTGGAAGAGCTGAATGAACGGGGTGAATCACATAACCCCTACCATGGCGAGCTGCTGGGGCACGAGCTCCAGAATAATAACCAGCCTCTCGAGACCTTTTAGCCTCCCTCTTCTCTCTATCCCAGGCAAACATGCCCTCGAATCTCCTGGCAATACCCACAACCTGCTAATAAGAAATATCCATCTCCAATTCCCTGGCCATATTACTCTGGACGCTAGGATGGAGACCCTCAATAAACCGTCAAACCCTCTCTCAAACTGTGGCATCTAAGGCGGGTGCATGTCGGGCCAAATCACTGAAGCGAACTGCATACTCTGATACAGTCACAGCACCCTGGCGCAGCTATCAAACTCCGCGCGCCATGAGTCCCTGAGGCTCTGAGGGACATACTCTCTCAAAAACATGTACGAGAACTGAGTCCATGTAAGTGAAGCTTCCTCAGCCGGACTACTCAACTCATAAGCACTCCACCATTGATAGGTTGCTCCTCTAAGCTAGAATGTGGTAAACGAAACTCCGCTCATCTCCGCTACGCCCATAGTATGGAGAATATGATGACACTCCTTCAGAAAACTCTGAGCATCATCTGTAGCCAATCCGCTGAAAGTAGGTGGGAGGTACTTCTTGTACCTCTTAAGTCTGAGCTGTTACGCCTCAGAAACTGCTGCCCTAACCTCGGGCTGGGCTGGAGCTACCGGCTGCATTGGTATAATCTCTGGAACCTAGTCGACCTGAACCTACTGCTCTGGAGTACCGGCAACGGGAGTCTGTGCTCCTCCCCCCGGCCTGAAATGTGGCAGGAGCAAGTGGAATCAATCCAGCCTGAGCTAAGGTGTTGAACATGCTCAGAAACTGGGCTAGAGTCTCTTGGAGGGCCGGTGCAACAACAAGTATCTCAGGTGTCTGTCCTCCAACTTGAGCTACCGGGGGCTCCTCTGTAGCAGCTCGTGTGGGTGCTCTGGCTGCACCACGTGGACGTCCTCGGCTTCTACCCCGGCCTCTCGCGGCTCTAGCAGAGGGCGCGGGTGCCTGTTCATCAGATCCGCTTGTACGTGTCCTCACCATCTGTGAGAGAATAGAATACAGAAATTTAGAATCTCTGAAGTCGACAATTTTCGCACGATAAGGAATCAAAGTATTAAAATTTTCCTAACAGTTCCATAGCCTCCCGAAGATAAGTACAAACGTCTCTGTACCGATCCGCGAGACTCTAATAAATCGGTTTGTGACTCACGACACCTACGAACCTAGAGCTCTGATACCAACTTGTCACGACCCAATTTCCCCTCCGTGTAACGTCACGACGACACCTAGTCTCTACAACTAGGTAAGCCTAACATTTTGCGAAATATTGAAATAAAAATATAAATTTAACCAATTATTCAAAAATACACAACAAATCCCAAAATCCAGAACATCGTGAATCACAAACTACAGAAGGAAACATCTAGTGTCTTTATGCATCAGAATCTAACAAGGAAAAATACAGAAGATAATGGACATGAGGAAGAGCAGAAGGGGACTCCGAGATCTGCTAATGCGGCAGATATACCTTGAAGTCTCCTAAGCATTCCCGGCTCACTGATAGTGCGGCTGATAAGGTGCACCTGGATCGGCACACGAAAAATATCTGCAGAGAGTAGCATGAGTATACCACAATCGGTACCCAGTAAGTGCCAAGCCTAGCCTCGGTCGAGTAGTGACGAGGTCAGGTCAAGGCCCTACTGGTAAAAATATAATAAAACAATATAGAGCATAATACCGCAATAAAATAAAGGCTGAAATTTAACAACAATGAAATCATAGAAGGTAACAGCTTAGTACACAGAAACACAACAGGGGATCTCCCGAGATATCGTCTCGTAGTCCCAAACGAAAATGTGCAGGGGGATCTCCCTTGAATACAGTTTCGTAGTCCCAAAGTAAATGTGCAGAGGGATCTCCCGGAATACCGTTCCGTAGTCCCAAAGTAAATATGCAAGACAGGGGGATCTCCCGGAATACCGTTCCGTAGTCCCAAAATTAATATGCAGTACAGGGAGATCTCCCGGAATACCGTTCCGTAGTCCCAAAGTAAATATGCAGCGTGAATGATAGAAATACAACTACATCACGAAGTTCTTACAATTTAGACTAAGTACCAGTCAGGGAAGAAGCAGGAAATTGACTAAGCATGTTGCACATAATTCGCATAAAATAATTAAGACACGTAGACATGTTGTATAAGAGTAAACATGATAGCTCCACATATTGGAATAACTCAATTAAAAATGAAAATAGATTAGTACTCATTAAAATGGTATAACTCAAAATAACAGGAAAACATATTGCTGCTCAATAAGAAAATCGGGGTTTTTCAACAACTAGCCCGTGTACGTACTCGTCACCTCATGTACGCGGTGCTCACATGTCACAATAGTTCCAAATCTTAAGGGGATTTCCCCCACATAAAGCTAGGCAAGCCGCTTACCTCGAACCAAGCTCAATCAATCGGTTACAATGCCTTTCCCACGAATATCCGACACCGAATGACCCAAATCTAGCCAAAATCAATTACATATCATAAATACAACAATAATAGACTCATCTAATTAACGAAATCAGTATTTTAATGAAAATTCCGAAATTAACTCCAAAATCGCTTGTGGGGCCCACATCTCGGAATCGAGTAAAAGTCATAAAATATGAAAGCCCGTTCACTCACGAGTCTAACCATATCAAATTTACTAAAATTCGACACCAAATGGTCCTCCAAACTCACAAATCAAACTTCCAAATCCCTAGCCTCCAATTCCCAATTTTCACCTTAAATAAACACTAACTAAGTGGAAATATACATGGGGAGGCAAGATTATTGATCAAAAATAAGCACAAGGGACTTACCTCAAGAAATGCCTCTACAATGCTCTCACAAATCTCCTTAAACTGAGTTTGCAATGTCAAAAATGGCAAAAATCATGAAGCCCTTCAGTTTTAACCATTGCCTAGGTATTTCCGCACCTGCGGAACCTGGGCTCGCACCTGCGGGTGCGCTTGTGTAGAAATTGTGCGCATCTGTGCAATTCACTTGCTCCCTCTGCTTTCGCACTTTCGATGAAAGGGCCGCATCTGCGCGTGCGCACCTGCGGAATTTCCTTCTGCTTCTGCGGACCTTGCGCACATAAGAAGCCCTTAACGACTCTGCGGGCATCGCAGATGCGGAAAACACTTCACACCTGCGACCCCTGGCACTCCTCCATTTTCCCGCTGCTGCGCCAATTTGCTCGCACTTACGGGCAGCCTTGCGCAAGTGCGATTACAGCAGAACCAGCAAAAGCACCAGTTTTTTCCAAGTCCAATTTCATTCCGTTAAGCATCTGAAACACACTCGAGGCCCCCGGGACCTCAACCAAACCTACCAACCAATCCTATAACACCATACAAACTTAGTCGAGCATTCAAACCACATCGAACAACACCAAAATCATGAATTAAGCACGGATTCAAGCCTAAGAACTTAGAATTTTCCAAATTCTACAACCGATGCTGAACCACGTCAAATCTAGTCCGAATTATCTCAAATTTTACACACATGTCACAAATGACACTACGAACCTACAGCCACTTTCGGAAATCCATTTCGAGCTCGATATCAAAATTTTCACTATCGGCCGTTCGCCAATTCAAGCCTAAATCTACTATAGACCTCCAAAACACATTCTGGATGCGCTCCTAAGCTCAAAATCACTCAACGAAGCTAACAGAGTCGACAGAATTCCATCCCGAATTCGTCTTCACATAGTTCCGACTACGTTCCAATTTCTAAGGCTTAAATTCACAACTAGGGACTAAGTGTCCCAAAACTCCCCGAATTCCCTAACCACTCACTCCAGAAATTCTCGAAAGTAGAAACAAATATGGGAAAATCAGATATTAGGGAATCGGGGCTCTAGTTCTCAAAATGATCGGTCGGGTTGTTACAATATGGAAGTATTTTTTATAAAGCTGCATGGGGAATCATTGGCAAAGACATAACTGAAGCAGTGTTAAAGTTTTTTAACAATGGGAAACTATTGAATCAAGTGAATGCTACCATGGTTTATCTGATTCCAAAAGTCAAAGTTTCAGAAAATGCTAGTCAGTATAGACACATCTCTTGTTGCAATGTATTGTACAAATGTATCTCAAAGATGCTCTGTACTAGGTTTAAGAAGGCAATCACTCATTTAGTAGCTGATAACCAAGCAGAATTTGTTGCAGGAAAGTTATTGGTTCACAATGTACTTATCTTCCATGACTTGTTAGGGCACTACAATAGGAAAAACTCTCCAATATGTATAATGAATATTGATTTGAGAAAGGCATATGACATAGATAGTTGGGACTTTATTGAAGATGCATTGAAATGGTATGGATTCCCAGCAAGTTTTACTTAAAGAGTTATGACATGCATCACGTCTACTAGATTTTCTGTGAAGGTTAATGGGATAGGATATTGATACTTTGCTGGGAAGAGGGGTCTAAGGCAAGGAGATCCAATCTCCCCCTTATTGTTTGTCCTTGTTATAGAGTACCTATCAAGAGTATTAAAGAAAATGTGTGAGCTTCCGGATTTCAAATTGCATCCCATGTGTAAAGCACTGAAACTTACACATCTTACATTTGCTGATGATCTAATGATATTTTGCAAAGGTAATAGCGCATCAGTAACCAGGAGGCTTTAAAGTATTTTAGTAAGGTGACCGATTTGGTGGCAAATCTTGACAAATCAAACATCTTCCTAGCAGGAGTGGATGAATTTGTAGAGGAGGAGCTGTTAGGCAGGGCAAGCTTTACTGCAGGGACCTTTCCCATTAGGTACTTGGGACTTCCATTATCATCCATGAAATGGAACAAGGTGGAATGTCATCAGCTCGTGGATAAAATAACTAGCAGAATCACTATGAGCTTTGCAAGGAAATTGTCTTACGCTGGAAGATTACAAATAATCAATGTTGTTCTATTTTCAATCTATAACTTCTGGGGAGCTATTTTCAATTTGCCATAAAGCATCTTGAAAGAGGTGGATAAAAAGTGCAGAGAGTATCTTTGGGGTGGGTCTGAGGAAAAGAAAAAGATTTCTTTGGTCGCTTGGGAGAAGATGTGTGTCCCAAAGAAATTTGGGGTTTAAACATTAAGGATAGTAAAACATGAAATGTAGCCTCAGTGGGGAAACTAATGTGGCAGCTGGCTACTAAGAAAGATGTATTATGGGTTAAATGGATATATGGGCTTTATATGAAAACTAATACTGATATATGGACACATATACTACCAGTGGACTGCAATTGGTACTGGAAAAAACTTAATGGAATCAAGAACAAGACAGACGATTGGTATTCGAATGGGACATATCGGCTGAATTCAACATATAAGTATTCAGTGAGCAAGAGTTACCTAGCCATGAAGACTAACCTGTCTAGAGTTCCAGAGGTTGATTTGATACAGAGTTCAGTGCTGTAACCTAAACATAGAATTTTTGTTTGGTTGGCAGCTCAAGACAAATTACTTACATAAGATAGATTGATGAGGATGCATATACAATTGGAGGACACAAGTTGTTGTCTATGTGAAGCTTTACATATAGAGACACAACAACACTAATTCTGTAAATGTACCTGGATAGAAGTCGTCAAGGAAAGTTTAGCATATTGGAGTACATATCAGGAAATTAGGAGTTATGCAATGTGTGCAATGGATCAACACTAGACATTGGAAAAAATTTAAGAAGGAAGTGCTCACCGCAATGTGGGGAGCTGCAATCTACCATACATGGACTGCTAGAAACTGGAAGCTCTTTAGAGGAATAACTGTAAATAGGAGTTTTGTAATTGCACAGATACAAAGAGAGATCACAGATAAAGTAAATATACTAAGAGGATCAAAGGGAGCCCATAGTTGTAGTTTACTGATTAGGAGATTATGTAATTAGTTTGTTGGGGGCCTAAGCAACCAAATTAGTTTCTTAGGTGCTCTATAGGTGTATTGTTTTATTTTTGTTAATAGTGATTTTCACAGTTATTACCAAAAAATAAATTATAGAACATGGGTTGTGGTTATAAAAGTTGATCTTTTGTGGGTAATTAGTGGTAAATCATGGCATTAGTGGTTTCAAGAGTTACACCAAAATAATGACCATTTTCTTGTTAATTTATAACCATTATCTTACAAAAAATAATGCACTTTAATATTATAATTAAAATATTAAAATGCACTAATACCAACATATTATAGTTATACTACACGCCCTTTTTATAGACGCCCACAGGATTGAAAGTGGCATTAGTGGGATTTTCGAATTCTTACGAAGTCCCTATTGTTTTTAACTCTTAAAGTGAAAATTACATGTGAAAATTCTTGGTATCGGATTCCAAAACTTTTCCAATTACATGTGAAAATTCTTTTTATAATCGGTGTCTGATACCAGGGGCGGAGCTAGAAGTCCAATTACGGGTTCGGCGAACCTAATAGCTTTTGCTCAAATTATATATTTATGTTAAGAAATTTATTAAAAATGGACAAATATTAAATTTAGAACTCAGTTGTTAGTATTTGACGTCGTTATTTCAAAATCTAGAACTCATTGTAAGCATGTAAAAATTTATTGAATTTAAATTCAATAAATAATTTAAAATATATTTTAAATATACTAGTCCAAATAAATATTATGAGCTAATATAATTGGATTAATTATATAAATTTAATATATATAGATTAAATAAATAATTCTTAACCCATTGGGCTAAAGTGATGAGCCCACTTCATTAAGCCCAAGATGTCATTTTCCTAGAGGCCCAGTATGGTGCCGCGTGTCATATGACGTGGAACGCCAAGTCAAGCAAAAGAGCCAATAGGATCATGCCACGTGTCAAAATGACAAGGCATGCCAAGTCACATTAAAAGGCTAATAAAATCGCGCCACGTGTGCAAGTGACATGTTTTGGCCAATCAAATGCGCCTATATCACACTTCAATTTGATTGGTCGGAAAGAGTTTGTTCTTATCATAACTCCTCCCTCCCACAACTATAAATATGGGTCTTCATAACTCAGAAAAGACACCAAAAGTTATAACAAGAAGCAAGAGAGAGCTGGTGGATCAAACGTCGCAAATTTCTCTACAAGTTTCAATCTTCAAGCAATCAAGTTCAAGAAATCAAGTTAAAGCTCAAGAACGAAGAACAAGTCAAGATTCAAGAAGTACGATTTCAAATCAAAGTTCGTGCTAGTTGAATTCAAGATCATCGTTCGTGGAAATAAATATAGATTCAAAATCAAGATCAAAGGCCCTTGAATTTATTTACTATTGGAAAGAAGAATCAAAGAATTCATAGAGATTGTACACTCAAATATTTGAAATCAAATACTACGATTGTTGCAATATTTTTCAGTCTCGATTATTTTCCTGACGCAAATTTATTGTCTACAAATTCTGGCACACCCGGTGGGACAATCTCTACCTCTTATCTCAACTTTTCAATCATCAAAGTTCAAGAACATTGAAATGGCTTCAAAGAAAATCAACTCCAGTTCAACTTCTACCAAGGCTGCTAATTCCAGGTTCTATGCTGATGTGGAAAGCATCCTCGATGTTACCTTTGGAAGCTTTGGACCAGTTACGAGGAGCAAAGCAAGCTCGTTAGGACAACAAGCACCCCAAGTGTCGTCCGCATCAACCCCTGTTTTTGGATGTTCATCCTCAAAAGGAGCGAGATCTTCCACAAATGTACCCGCAGGAGGAAGTAATGTTGTTGAAAAGATCAAGAAAACTCTTGCTCTACTTGACCTCTCCGGATCCAAGAACTTGGTTGTGAAGGAAGATGATGATGCTTCAAGTGATGGATCCTCCCCACTTACACCGCGTAGCGTGAGCCATTCGAGAATCAATCTGTGTGACAATCCATGCTACTCCCCATCATCTACAACAATCATGCAAGCCATGGTGACAAATACTTCATCCGTGGAAGAGCAGTTGGCGTACTTGATGGAAGCAATCATTGACTTGACCAGGTGCATGCAAAATTAAGATGCTAGAATTGACAAACTAACAGACAGGGTGGGAATCTTGATGGAATAAGAATCCACCCATACACCTAGCAAGTTCCCAGAAGTTCTAGAGATTGATTCTCCCCCGATACAAATAGCATCCACTAAGGCTATCCCTGTCTCATCTGAAGGGATGATTCCCATCGATCAACTGAAAGAGTTCATTGAAAGAACTATTAAGAATAAATATTAAGTTGCTGCCAAGTCCTCCCTTACATACGCAAAGTCGTACACTGCAAGGATAGATATGTTGAAGATGCCTCCCTTACAGTTTGATGGTAAAGGCAATCCAAAGCAACATGTGGCGCTCTTCGTTGAGACATGCAACAATGCTTGGACTTATGAAGATTACCTTGTCAAACAGTTTGTCCGCTCACTAAAAGGAAATGCTTTTTATTGGTATACAGACCTTGAGGCAGGATCTATTGATAGCTGGGATCAACTAGAGCAAGAGTTCCTCAATCGCTTTTATAGCACAAGGCGCACTGTGAGCATGGTGGAACTCACAAATACTCATCAACGGAAGGGTGAACCAGTTATCAACTTTATCAATCGTTGGAGGAACGCAAGCCTCAACTATAAAGACAGGCTTAGTGAAGCTTCTGCATAGAGATGTGCATCCAAGGCATGCATTGAAGATTGTGCTAAATCTTGCAAGGTATCAAGCCTAGCACATTTGAAGAACTTGCAACTCGTTCCCATAACATGGAATTGAGCATGGCCTCCGCTGGAAAAGAAAGGCTGCCCATCTATGAACTTCACAAAGGGAACGACAAGCAAGAAGTCAGAAAATAAAGCAAGTTTGTACCAAGATCTGAAAACAAAGAAGCTATGAATGTCCACACATCACCTGTGAAGTTCACGACGAAAGTGAGCAAGAAGAAGAGTATGAAATCCACTTCGTTTCAAGATAAGCCAAGTGGAAAGTTGACTCTAAACGAAATGCAAGAGAAAGAGTACCCATTTCTGGATTCTGATGTGCAAGCCATTTTCGAAGCACTCTTCGAGTTAAATCTCATTGAGCTTCCGGAGATGAAGCGGCCAAATGAAGTTGGGAAAACTGATGACCCAAATTACTACAAATATCATCGACTTGTGAGCCACCCTCTAGAACTGCTTTGTCTTCAAGGACAAAGTTATGGACGTGGCTCGTGAAAAGAAGATCGTGCTTGAGATGAAAAGCAAGCGCAAACCAAGTCTCTATCACATTTGGCTCATTCAGTCCATACGAATTATGTAGTTTTAAAGAAAGTAAAGATGAAGAATTACTGGAGAACAACAAAGTTGAAGACGATCAACCTGAGAATGATGAAGGTTGGACGTTGGTGACTCGTCGTAGGCGCCACAAAAGGAGCCCACAAAAAGAATCAGTAGAACAACAAACAAGGAAAATGATAGTAAAAAGACCAAGGAGATGGAATCCAGTTAAGCACTTAAAGAAAGCAAAAATGGAGGTGCACCACCCTCGAAAGCCACGACATCCAGTGACCTTGGAGGATTCTTTTACCAAGTTGGTTCCGCACGAAGATTTCCCATGGGAGTATTGATGCCTCATGTTTCCATGCTGACGAAGGAGAAGAAAAAAGTGATGACCTACCGTTGGAACCATCTTCGTAAAAGCTCATCGAGTCCACTCCTCAAGAAGTTAATGCTTGTGAGAAAAAATTCACATTCACAAATGACGATCTTCTGCTAGGTGACACTCTTCATAACCGCCCATTGTACCTGGTTGGCTATATGTGTGATGAAAGGGTAAATCGAATTTTGGTTAATGGAGGATCCTCAGTGAACATTTTGCCAATTCGTACTGTGAAAGAACTTGGTATTCCCATGAACGAACTCTCAAAAAGTCATGTGATGATCCAAGGATTCAACCAAGGGGGGCAAAGAGCCATAGGCGCGATCAGGCTGGGAATCACCATTGAAGATATGCAATCAAGTACATGGCTGCATGTGATCGATGCAAAGACTTCATACAACGTCTTGCTTGGAAGGCCTTGGATACATGAGAATAAAGTGGTTCCATCTACCTACCATCAATGTTTGAAATACTACGAAGGTAAAGTCGAGAAGAATATAATTGCTGATGACGAGCCATTCACCGAGGCCGAGTCACACTTCATCGATGCAAAGTTCTACTTGAAGAACCGCATTGTAAAGGAGCTAAAAGCTTATGATCTCATGAATGACAAGGATGACGAGTCCACGGCTAAGAGAGCTGAGGTGGTTGCCGACAAAACCAAAGTTGTTGCTGAGAAGGTACACCCCAACCAAAATAAGTCTCATCGGCAAGAAAGTAACTCCTCAATACCGCTTGCAGGGTTTTGTGGCCCACAATAGTTTGCACAATGTGGCACTCCCTACAAAGCGAACAGATGAAGGTTTTGATCCTAACACTTACAGGCTATTTGCACAAGTTGGATACAATCCTAATGAGCCGTCAAAGTTAGGGAAGCTGCCATCAGAAGCTGCGACGAGACAACTACGTGGAGGTTTGGGATACAAGCAATTGTCACCAGTGCACATCTCCATAAGAAGGGCGAACAACAATTATATCACTGTAGAAGATGAATCTGCCGCTTCTAACAGGCCTTCTGTCTTTGATCTACTTGAAAAATCAACTGTGAGAACTTCTCTATTTGATATATTGGGTCCATTAAAGAAGGGGAATAAGTTCCAGAGAAATTATCGATATACAAAAACAGACGCTTTGCCAAAAATTCAGAAGATCTCTAAAGATTTCCAAAGTTTGGTTCCTTTTAGAATGAAGTGACAAAAAAAGTCATAGTTTCTTGTGATAAGGTACTAAAGGTGAAGCCATACACTATGGTCTACACTAAAGAACGTGATGAAGACGAAGAAAGTGTGGGTTCTTCGTATCATGTTATTGCACAAGGCGAACATGGTGTTTTATCTCTAATGGAGGATGGCGAGAAATTGGATGATGTTTCACCGTGTTATCGCATATCCTTCAACGATGGGGACCCTCAAGAAGATGAAGATGTGAAAGATGCTCCACTTGAACTTGAAGAAGGAGTGAACAATACAGTTGATGCCTTAAAGGAAGTTAACCTTGGCACTGATGAAGAACCAAGACCCACATACTTAAGTGCTTTACTAGAAATGGATGAAGAAGGCACTTATATTGAGTTACTCAAGGAGTTCAGGAATGTCTTTGCCTGGAGCTACAAAGAGATGTCTGGCTTGGACCCGAAAGTAGCAGTCCATCACCTCGCCGTCAATAATGGTGCTCGCCCTGTTAAACAAGCCCAAAGGCGCATTAGGCCGGACTTGGTTCCCTTGATTGAAACTGAAGTTAACAAACTCATCGAAGCTGGCTTTATTCGTGAAGTTAAATACCCAACATGGGTTTCAAGTATTGTCCCTGTAAAGAAGAAGAATGGCCAGATTCGAGTGTGCGTCGATTTCAGGGATCTTAATAATGCGTGTTCCAAATATGAATTCTCGCTTCCTATTCCAGAGATGATGATCAATGCTACTACTGGGTGTAAGGCAATGTCGTTTATGGATGGTTCGTCAGGCTATAACCAAATTTGCATGGCACCAAAAGATGAAGAGCTTACTGTATTCCGCACCCCCAAGGGTATTTATTGCTACAGGGTAATGCCTTTTGGCTTGAAGAACGCTGGTGCTACTTATCAAAGGGCTATGCAGAATATTTTTGACAACCTTCTCCACAAAAATGTCGAATGCTATGTGGACGACTTGGTGGTAAAAACAAGAAAGAGGGGCGACCACTTGAAAGACTTAAGAATGGTGTTTGAGTTGCTTCAGAGGTACCAACCTAGGATGAATCCATTGAAATGCGCCTTTGGAGTTACTTCCGGAAAGTTCATTGGTTTCATTGTCCGACATCCAGGGATAGAAATTAATCAAGCCAAAGTAGATGCAATCTTAAAAATGCCTGAGCCTCGGGATATTCACGAATTGAAAAGTCTGCAAGGAAAGTTAGCGTACCTTAGGAGATTCATCTCAAACCTAGCTGGGAGGTGCCAACCATTCAGTCAGCTTATGAAGAAAGGTGTCCCTTTCAAATGGGACCAAGCGTGTAGCAATGCCTTTGAGAGAATTAAATCCTACTTGATGAAGCCTCCAGTTTTGGCAGCCCCTATACTTGGAAAGCTGCTGATACTATACGTTTCAGCACAAGAAAGGTCTGTTGGAGCGATGTTGGCCCAAGAAAATAGTGAAGGGAAAGAAAACTCCCTTTACTACTTGAGCAGGATGATGACACCAAATGAGCTGAATTATTCGCCAATTGAAAAGTTATGTTTGGCACTAGTCTTCTTAATCCAAAAGTTGAAGCACGACTTTCAATCTCATGTCGTTCGTTTGATTTCTAGAGCAAATCCCATCAAGTTCGTGATGTCAAAACCCGTCCTTAGTGATCGACTAGCAAGGTGGTACCTCCAATTTCAACAATTTGAAATCATGTACATCCCTCAAAAGGCTATAAAAGGACAAGGGTTAGCGTACTTCTTGGTAGATCACCCTATACCTGATGATTGGGAGCTAACTGACAAACTACCTGATGAGGACACAATGGTCATTGAAGTCCAGCCTCCATAGAAGATGTACTTTGATGGTGCTACACATCGCGGAGGAGTTGGTGCTGGTGTAGTATTTGTCACTTCTTAAGGTGAAGTTCTGTCCTACTCTTTTATATTGACGCAACTCTGCTCTAACAACGTTTTTGAGTATCAAGCACTAATACTTGGGCTTGAAATGGCTGTCGAAATAAAGCGGTTGCAATTGCAAGTCTTTGGTGACTCATAGCTAGTGGACAATCAGCTTCTAGGTAGTTACGAGGTCAAGAAGCCTGAACTACGCCCATATCATGATCACGCAAAAACATTAATGGGGTGGCTCGGTGATGTGACTATTCAGCATGTGCCAAGGAAAGAAAATAAGAAGGTTGATGCTTTAGCTGCCCTAGCTTCATCGTTAACCCTGCCTGATCAAGCTCAAGTTACTATCTGCCAAAAATGGGTAGTACCGCCGCCAAATGAGACTGAAGGTGAAGAAATTGAACTCAAGCATCTTGTCGTTGTTTCTGAAGTTGAGAAAGAAGAATGGCGACAACCCATTATCGACTACTTATGTTATGGGATACTTCCAGAAAATCCGAGGAGAATGACTGAAATTCGCCGTCGTGCACCTCGCTTCCTTTACTACAAAGATACTCTATACATAAGGTCATTCGATGGAGTACTCTTGCGATGCTTAGGGGAAGAAGAAGCACTCCAAGCTTTGCAAGAGGCACATTCTAAGGTATGTGGGTCACATCAGTTTGGACCAAAGCTCCACTTCCATATAACAAGGATGGGATATTATTGGCCAACGATGGTAAAAGATTGCTTGGACTACGTTCGAAGATGCAAGGCTTTTCAATTGCATGCGAATTTTATTCACAACCTCCTGAAGTGTTGCACCCGACTGTGGCATCCTGGCCGTTTGACGCTTGGGGATTGGATGTTGTTGGACCACTGCCAAAGTCCTCTGGTGGGCACTTATACATCTTGGTTGCAAATGACTACTTCTCAAAATAGGCTGCAGTTGTTGCTCTTAAGGAGGTAAAAAAGGAAAATGTTGCAAGTTTCATCCGAGTAAACATAATCTATCGCTTTGTCATTCCTCGTTACATAATAACGGATAATGGAAAGCCATTCGATAATAGATTGATGAAAAAGATTTGTGATCTCTTTGGCTTCAAGCAACGTAACTCTTCTATGTACAATGCTTCCGCCAATGGTCTTGCTGAGGCATTCAACAAAACTCTATGCAACTTGTTAAAGAAAATTCTCCCAATCCAAATGAGATTGGAATGACCGTATGGAAGAAGCTCTATGGGCATATAGGATGACTCAACGCATGCCAACACAAGCTACTCCTTATTCACTCGTTTATGGAGTCGAAACCGTCTTGCCACTCGAGCGTCAAATACCTTCATTACGACTGGCTATTCAAGAAGGGATCATTGATGAAGAAAATACTCGACTTCGATTAGCAGAGTTGGAGGCTCTTGATGAGAAGAGGTTGGAAGCTCAACAGAGTCTTGAATGTTATCAAGCTCGATTGTCTCGCGCCTTCAATAAAAGAGTTCGCCCGAGATCCTTTCAAGTAGGAGATCAAGTCCTTGCCAAATGAAGACCCATTATTACTTCTCATAAACCTGTAGGGAAGTTTACTTCAAAATGGGATGGGCCATATGTCGTACAAGAAGCTTACTCAAGTGGGGCTTACAAGCTAGTTGATGCAGATGGCATGAGAATCGGCCCTATAAATGGCAAGTTTTTGAAGAAGTATTACCCTTGAAGTTGCAACGCTCCTTGACGCATGAGTCTAAACTGCATGTTCCTATACTCCTAGCCCGCATGAGTCTAAACTTTGTATGGCCCACCCAAAAAGAAATGGTCTGCTAGGTTGAAAACCTCGAAAGAGGCCGCCTAGGCAAAAGTTAGGACATAAAAAAAAATTAAAAAAAATAAAAATCACCCATTCTAAACTATGTATGACTTGATGCTCTTCACCGAGATATATAGGCAGCTTAGAGTTTCATTTTGAGTTCAGTCGCATAAGTTCAAAATATACATATTGCCCCAATCATTGTCCAAATAAAGTATGATTGAAGTAATTCATTCAAACAACACTTGAAAATCAGGCTGCAATTTCATTCTTCTTTTGAACTTTGGATCCCATATGACTTAGAGGGGGCAAGCCTTCATGATAAACCAGTGTCTTCAATAGGGAGATTATAGTCTTTTAAGAGGCTACCAAGTATTTGCATTGAAGTTCAGAGATTTACTATGTCTTCATGTTCACCAAATCGTTAAGTCCTCCGGTCTTCAAGTTTGCTGCTCTTCAAGTTAAAATGTTTAAACCCTCCAAGTCTCCAAATTGAAGTCTTCAAGTCCGTCGGTCTTCAAGTTGAAATCTTCAAGTATGTCGGTTTTCAATTTGAAGTCTTCACGTTCGCCACTATTCAAGTTGAAGTCTTCATGTTCACCACTCTTCAAGTTGAAGTCTGCAAAGTCCATCAAATCTTCAAAGTTTCCAAATGTTCAAGTCAATGTCGTCAAGTCCACGAAGTCTTCGAGTTGAAGCTTTATAATTTTCCAATCTTAAGGTGGACATATAAGTCCCTTTGAATCTTAAGTTGGCCTCTTCGTGGGTTTGTCCTTAAAAGAAACTATAATTTTCCAATCTTAAGGTGGACTTATAAGTCCATTTGCACCTTAAGTTGACCTCTTCATAGGTTTGTCTTTAAAAGAAAATTATAACTTTCCAATCTTAAGGTGGACATATAAGTCTCTTTGCACCTTAAGTTGGCTTCTTCGTGTGTTTGTCTTTAAAAGGAAACTATAACTTTCTAATATTAAGGTGGACATATAAGTCTTTTTGCACCTTAAGTTGGCCTCTTCGTGGTTTTGTCCCTAAAATGAAACTATAACTTTTCAATCTTAAGGTGGACATATAAGTCCCTTTGCACCTTAAGTTGGCCTCTTCGTGGGCTTTTCTTAAAAGGAAACTATAACTTTCCAATCTTAAGGTGGACATATAAATCCTTTTGCACCTTAAGTTGGCCTTTTCGTGGGTTTGTCCTTAAAAAGAAACTATATTTTCCAATCTTAAGGTGGACATGTAAGTCTCTTGAGAGTAATATCTCCGATAGTCGAGGCACATTGAGAGTAATCTCTCTGATAGTCGAGGCACATTGAGAGTAATCTCTCTGATAGTAGAGCCACACTGAGAGTAATCTCTCTGATAGTCAGGACACATTGAGAGTAATCTCTCCGATAGTCGGGACACATTGAGAGTAATCTCTCCGATAATCGAGGCACATTGAGAGTAATCTCTCTGATAGTAGAGCCACATTGAGAGTAATCTCTCCGATAGTAAAGCCACATTGAGAGTAATCTCTCCGATAGTCGAGTCATATTGAAAGTAATATCTCCAATATTCAGTTCGTGATGAGTACCCTAAAATTTCTTATTCATACATAGATTATCTCATTAAACAAGAACATATCCTTCTTGCTTGACCTAAAAAAAATGAAAAAAAGAAAAAAAGTACAAAATAATAAAAGGAGAAAATTATCTTCGAGCACTGGCGCTTTCTCGTCAAAACACGAACTCAGAAGCGACTTGAGGATGCTGAAAATTGATGCTCATTAGGCACAACCGGTGGGGTGTATATAAGTTTGTCAAAAGCAGCTATGGAGAATGAATCCTCGATGTGGGACTCGGCTATTATCTAGTTATCTCCTAAGTAGAGCCAAAGTACGTGACCAGTCCCAATAAAATTAGGCTAGCAGAGGCGGTCGATCATTAGTCATCTTCCGTATCCAACTAGAATTGGGGAAACACTATTGGTCGTTGTAAAGCTCCACTTCGCTAAGATTAACGTGTGCATACTGTTAGAACTTGAGACATGCAATAAATTACTAATATGTCTCCACAATTGTAGGTGTACATGTTTCTTAACATCTGCTATGTTCACGTGGGAGGCATTGAAAAGTCCAAATCTCTTTAACTTTAACAATTTTTTGCTATTAGTTATGATGTCAATTGCTTCAGAACTTCACGTGAACGCGTTGTCCCTTGGAGTTTAACAGTGTTGTGAGGTTTATTTGACTCTACAAATGTATAAACCCTGTATGTTATAAATATATTATATTATGAATGTTCATTTAGTACTCTGTTGTAAATAAGCTTCCTGAAGAAGCTTATTCATATGAGGCTCCGTCGTAAATATGTTTATCCATTTAGTACTCCATTGGAAATAAGCCTCCTGAAGAAACTTATCATTTCGGTACCCCGTTATGGATAAATATTACTCATGGTAGAAGATTATCTATATGTGGTACAACAGCTTAAAGTAGCAGCTTACAAAGCAGCTTACACAGCAGCTTGCAGTAGTAGCTTACACAGCAGCTTGCAGTAGCAGCTTACACAGCAGCTTCCTTTCTTCTATAAATAGAGGAGAATTCAGTTCATTATGTACATAAGTTTGAAGTTTGAATAATATATCAGTTTCTCTCTATACTTGTCTTTACTTTACAGTTTTTATTTTATAACACG